>VYZQ01055649.1:0-64438 GCA_013400655.1 Mystacornis crossleyi
GTAAACACACCCCGCGACAGTTTCTGTCCATGTCTGTGAATCTGTTTCATCTCTAGCTGTCTCTAGCAACATCAGTAACAGAATTATTTGAAAAAGTGACATGAAATTGTAAAAATAACTTAGTCATGGCAAATCGTCAGGTCATTTGGAGTGGGATTCAGCTCTAAATTGACATCTTTGTTTAATAAGCTATATAGTTCTTTAATTCAGCATAATAATTAAAATTTCACATGTATTTAATCACTTAAATGTAGATACCTGCCATCTGAAAGTGGAATTCTGTCTTTGCTGCATGTCATATAATATAAATGGTGCTTCCCTCTTACATGGATGAAGCAGATTTCTGTGGTATGTTTTAGTTATATGGACACATCACACGCTACCCAGGAAACCAGATCAGTCATGAGATGACAGTATCAGTACTGACTGATACTGGTGATCAAATGGAGCCTCCAAATAAGTTGTAACAGCTTTCTATAAATCCATTGCTTTGTGGTGCTGCTGTTCATGTTAAGACTTCATCAAGTAGGAGTTTTTTCCTTGTTTTCACAATGAATTACTGGAGCTTCACAAAGCTGGTGGGATAGATGTCACTAGGTCTGGTTTCAGATAGCTAAAATGGGTTAGACAGCCTTGCATAATAATCAGGCAGCACACATTTGCAGGATAGCTGGGAATTCTGACTCCCAGCCTCCTGCTCTGATCTGATGGTTGATGCAGAACATAGGAGCTGTAGTGTGAGCAGAGAGTGTATGACACCTGTCCCTTTTCCTACTGAGCTTTAACTTCTCAACATTTCTCTAGAACCAGACAAGATCCAAAGCCTTCACTGTCGACCCCAAACCTCTACTGCCATCGCGTGTTCCTGGATTCCTCCTGATTCTGACTTTGATGGGTATAGCGTTGAGTGCAAGAAAATGGACACTCGAGAAGTGGAATTTTCTAAAAGGATAGAAAAAGACAAATCTCTGCTTAATATCATGACCCTTGTTCCCCACAAGCGATACCTGGTGTCCATAAAGGTGCATTCTGCAGACATGACGAGTGAAGTGGTTGAAGACAGCACCATCACAATGATTGATCGTAAGTAGAATTCAGAGTTGCCTTGAAGAGAGGCATTGAGCAGCAATAAGGCATTGCTCATGTTGGTTAGACAGTAAAAAGAGTTCTGAACTCTACAATTGCCAAGGTGTGGACTGGTGGCCAAAGTAGCCTGAACTCGTCCTTTGGTCCCTGTTGTGACAGACGATGCAGGATTTTGACTATATTGCCTCTCATTGCATTGCCAGACCCGATTATTTGGCTCATTCATGAAATACAGCCTGAGAAACATAAACAAATATCCTGTCCTCATCATCACATGCCTTCAGTTGTCTTCATGGTCACTGCTTGGCTTTCTGTATCTGTCTGTTTCCCCTTATAGATGGTAGCCACACTCAGCACAAATACCTATTTGTATTGAATTGTAGTACTGCATTCTCTTTTGGCTTCTATAGACTCTTCTGAGGTGCTACCTGACCAAATCACCTGTAGGACTTTTACCTGAAGGAGGATCCAGATTTCCGTAGCATGTGCTTTGGAACAGCTTCTTCAGTTTCCCTACCCATAGGCTGCTGCATGGAGGGTAGCAGTAGTATCTGCTGGTGCCTCTGCGCTGCCAGACATCACTGAAGTCAACAGCCTGCCGTCACTGACCCAGGTTTTGCGCTGCCTCGGGATTCAGTGGCACAGCACAATGCAGAGGCCTGAACTGCTCCAGGGCTAAATTTCCCAAAAATGAGAGGCTGGCCAGAAGGCCTATATTTAGGGATGCCTCTATAGCTGCTTATTAAAAGCCACGTTTATGTGAAATGCTAGATCATAAAAATGATGTTTGCTTTGGGAGCTATTAAGCTAAGCTAGGGTTCAGTCACCAATCCACCTTCTTCTTTGCCCCTCAATTGCCTTTTAATCTCCTTCCTCTATCACAAAGGATACTACAAATCCAGATGTAAGACCTAGTTATTCATGTCACAAGAAGTGAGACTGGGTCATATTTCAAGGTTTGCTGATCCACGTTTATTCTTACTTGGTTTATGTTCATGTTTGTTGTCACTTGTTCTGAACACTGCTGCTCTCCCAGACCCTGGTGAAGACTGGAGACCCTACCTCAAAGGAACACAAAAAATTGCAGGTGGTCTTTGTAGATGTAAGAGGTGTAGCTAAACAGCATATATATGTGTGAATTTTTGGTTCTTTTGGCATTCTAAAAGCTTTTGAAATTTACCCACCTGCTTACATTTTTGATATGTTTCCCATAGGTGCAATATAGTTTCAGTACTACAGAGTTTTAAAAGATTCAGCAATGTAGATCCTTAAAATCCTCACTTTTGCTGCACTTTCTTCCTTGTGTACTTCACTTTCCAGTTTACTTCTTCTGTGTCACTGTTCAAGGTATAGTTTTGTATCATACAAAGAAAGCTTCCTGTGGAAATTCTGCAGTCAGTCTAGAAAATGGTACTCTGTAGTTGAATGCTGTGTCTGGCTGACTGTGGCTGTTCCTCTGGAAAAGGAAGCAGAAATATAAATGCTTAAAATAGGTAACTTCTGTAGTGAGTGTGTTAAGTGGCCTCCAAATACTTGGCTTAAACCTGTGTCATTTTTAGCAGCTGCAGTTTCTGTTTTCATAGACTTAACATTATTTTAATGCATTTTCATGTGGGCTTCTGTGGGAATTCTTACTGAGGAGGTGTCACTCTTATGGTGAACTCACTGCTGGCTTGTTTAATCTTTTGACAGTTCCACTATGGGAGGTGAAGACACTTTCTTGATTGCAAAGAGAATAGAATCAGAGACTTGGGTGCAGGCAACCGAGATTTATTACAAATTACATTTTCTTTACTAGGTCTAGCCCACAGAAAGTACATAGGTAATACTTCCTCTCTATTTTGTATTTATTTTCTATTTATTTAATTACTCAGGTCCTCCTCAACCACCTCCAGACATACGAGTGAACAAAAAAGAGGTGCTGATTACCAAATCCTCCATCAACTTTACTTTTAACTGCAGCTGGTTTAGTGATACTAATGGAGCTGTGAAGTACTTTACTGTGGTTGTGAGGGAGGCTGATGGTAAGTGTTATGATTTAATGCTATTCTCTCTGTAGCCTATAAAAGTTACATGGGGAACTACATCCCTATCACTTCACAGCAAAGGGGTTTCTCCTCATCTAGTGGCTGAGTGTCATACAGGTTTTGGATCTATACTTCCTCCCTAGCCTGGGGATGTAGGAGCTCAGTCCTGTTCCCAGAGAGTCTGTAGCAACTACAGAGCTCAGACAGAAGCAGTAGCTAGCTTCTGTGCTCTAGGTTACACTGTCATGTATGTTCAGACAATTTCCGTAGTAGGAGACTTATGTTGGTTGCCACTGGCAGTGAACACAGAAGAAACTGCCTTGCTGTGCACAGATCTCAAAAGGTAGTTTCAGTGTAAGGTGGGACCACTAAAAGGCAGCTCTTGGAGAGTTTCAGTAAGCTATGCTGAGAAGGCAAAGGTCTGCCAGGTGGTGTTTCCTAACAGAAGAAAATGACTTTGCATGCAGCACTGTAAAACAGAACAGAAATTGTCCTTGTGGCATGCATGTAAACCTCCCTTTCTACAGCTGACCTCTTGTTGAGATGTGTCTAACAAATCAGATATGTCTCAGCAATTTATACCTTGTTTTTAGAAGTGGCTTCATTTACTGGCATACCAGGGCATATTTTGTGACCCTTATGAAAGTTTCTTAATCTCTCTGTTTATCAGCCCTTAGGAAAAAAAAACAGATAGTATTTCCACTGTCTGCTTTGTTGTGCTTGTGCAAACTATAAAGCTCTTTGAGAAAGGGACAACTCATTGCCATGGCTTTGCCTATCAAAGTCTTTTATCCAGTATTGTGAATTTACATTCAGCGGACCCTTGTAATTTCTTATGATAGTTTTTGTCTATATACAGTAGAGTTGTCAGTAGGGGGAGTTTCTTACTTGCATTTTGAAATAGCTGGTAGTAGGATCCAGGAATTTGAATCACAAAATCTCCAACCAACAGCACAGGAAAAGATGTCATAGCATTGAATTTGACCTGTGCATGCCTATTGTGGCAAAAGTTGCACTGAGGATTTGTGAGGAAATCTGCCTAAAAAATTACAGAGAAATTGGTGCTAGAAACAAGGCACCCTAACCACTGTAGCTTTGTATTCATGAGATAAGCCTCCAAGAAATAGAAAATTGGATAAGAATATGTCTGTCAAGAGCTTGAGCCTGTACACCTCATCGCATTAATGGTTGTGGCATCTAAACCTTCTGACTTTCTCTGCACGTGATGTAGGTAGTGAAGGACCAAAGCCTGATGAGCAGCACCCATTACCTTCCTACCTGGAATACAAACACAACAACTCCATACGCATCTACCAGACAAATTACTTTGCCAGTAGTTGTGCTGAAAACCCTGACAGTGACTATAAAAGTTTTGACATTAAGCTTGGAGGAGAAATGGAAAATCTGGGAGGAAAGTGTGATCCAGATCACCAGAAATTCTGCGATGGACCTCTAAAGCCTCGAACTGCTTATAGGTTAGACTTACATTGGTAGTTGTGCTCTGTTATTAGGCTTGTGCATTATTAGGCTTGGTGTCATCTGGGTGCCTGATCCACTTGAGCTTCTGTAGATCAGTAACTGGGTTGTACAATGTTCTTTGTGTTTCTCTGCAAATTTATGAAAGCTTTATCCATGCCCCTGTTCCATAGGGAAGAACCAGTAATTCACTAGCATGGGAATGATATGATTAATTATGTACAAACTCTGTGCAGTGAATAGGTTTATTTATGTACCTCAACTTGATGGGAAGCTCTCCTATTGCTGCTAAACATTTCTTTGGAAAGACTGAAGACCATTGGCTAAGTCAGAAGAGTACTTAGAGAGGAAGGCAAGCATGCTTCACTTAGTCTGGCAGAACTACCCCACTTGTTCCTTTGAAATAAGCTAGAAAAACATAGAGGCGATTCTATCCTGTGGCACCATCCTAAGGCTCCAGATCTAGGTCCAGATCAGCTGTAGGGTGTGGGAGAGGGTGACTACCAAGACCAGGCTCAGCAGTTACACTGGCTGTAAGACCAAATATGAGCTCCAGTGTCTCAGTCACACCCCTCCCTAAGACGAATACTGTCCGAGAGATCTGCAAGCGGCTCACTGAAAGGGCAGATGGACAGAAGGCACATGCCAAGGACTGCCCATTGTGCCTCTCAGCTTCTTCATCATCATCAAAACAGTGCTACCCTACTATAGTCTGCTCTCATTAGGGCACGCTTCCCAAAATTTCAGTCTGGGAAATACCCACATTACCAGGAAAACAAAGAGGATGATAACATTTATCCATTAGCACAGTCGTGCCCAGCCAAGTGAGGGGAAAATGTGTCCCCACTTAGAAATATTTCTGAGTCCTCTCTCCTCTGCCGCTTCTGCTAGTCCTGCCTTCAGACATGGTCAGGCTGTGTGTGCCAGCAGCCAGAGCCCCATCTGTTATCTCTGCCAGGGTACCCCAGAGCCCTCCACTTGTACAACCTGGGCTCAGGGATCCGTATTATTAATTAAGTAGAATACTGATTAACTCAGGTGTCTGTATTAAGAATTATCTGTGGTCAATGGAAAGGTTTTAGTTGTCTCAAACGGGGAAAATGAGTTTTTACTCTTCTGCTGTTGGTTCTGAACATCTGATGAGCCATTTTTTTACTGGTTTTTTAGGATCAGCATACGAGCTTTTACCCAACTTTTCAGTGAAGACCCGAAGGAACTTCCCAAACCACTCTTTGCAGACACCTTCTTCTCCTTACCAATCACTACAGAGGCAGGTTAGTTTCAGGCTTTTATCGGTGACTGTGCCATGTAATTAGATATTGTGCCTAAGAATACTCTGGCATCTAGAACTATTTGTAAGGAGTGGAACAAAGCTTGCTGTGCGTGTCCTGAGGGCTGCTCTGAGATGAAGCTGGAGCCATGGCTTATCCACCCTTACTAGAAAATTCAGAGGACTGAAAGAGACAGAGCTGCTGAAAGTAGAGAAAAGGAAAAATGCTCAGCAAGGCTATCACCAAGAAAGCTTCTAACTGCAAGAGAACCACTCCCATGTAATGGAGTTGTTCTTTCTTTTGCTGTTGTTGGGAGTGAAAAATTTAAAGTTTTGAAAAAACGAGGACAGAAAATCAAGGCCGGGTTTTAGCTAAGTGTTTTAATGCCTTACATTTCCTTTTATTTAGCCATTTTCTTCAACTGATATTAACAAATCCCCTGAAAGTTATTGATTCTGATTCTTCTGATCCTTTCCTCAAGATATATAAATACACTGTTTTGTTTCTAGAGCCTCTGTTTGGAGTTATTGAAGGTGTGAGTGCTGGCTTGTTTCTGATTGTGATGTTGGTGGCTGTTACTGCTTTATTTGTCTGCAGACAAAAAGTTGGGTAAGCTGACTCCCTTTACCACTCTGTTATTGAAGGCATGTCAGATTATATTCCTTTAAGTAATACAATGGATGCACTGAACTATTCAACAGATAAAATCTATGTCCCCCAACATCTGCACACACTAAGTATACAATTGATGACTTACATATTAGCAAATCTATATGTCCTTAATTGAAATGGTGTCAGAATTATGTCATGGAGGATCCTTGTAACTTTTAGTTTGCAGTAGGAGTCTGAATAGTTCTGAAAAAATGGTTTAACTTTCAAACTTTTGTCTTTTGGGGAAAAATGTCTTTTGTCAAAAAATGAAGTGTTTCAGATTAATTGCATGTGCCTTGTAAATGGGAATCTTTTGAAACTGTTCAATAAGACTTTATAATTTCAATTCAAAATACTGAGATGTGGCATTACCTCAGTGTCCAAAAGATAAGTTCAAACTTTGCTTCTCATTTTTTTAGTCAATTATAGTTGTGTATTTCCCATTACAGATGAACCTTAAATAGTGAACTTAGATATTTTTAAGAAGTGGAATATGGTATCTCAACTGAAAAAATCATTATCCATTTAAACCATTTTGCACGCCTGAGAGCTGTGAAATTCTTTGTAGTGTCTGAAATTAGAAAAAAACCTCAGTATTTCCATCACATGGGAAACACTGCAAGTCTGAAATTCAGTTCTTTTACTTATACAAAATTAAGTTGATATTTTTTTGAATTTGCTTTTCATATGCCAGAATTTCAGATTGAAAAAAAACCTGTTTTCTGACTAGTCATAGCTTTTAGCCAAAATGGATAAACTTCATTACAGAATGTGGCTTCTTGTTGTAAGTTATATACCCAGCAGGATGGCAGTAATACTGGTATGGTTTTCCCACATCAGACATAAAGAGAAAGTGTCCTCTAAGGGAGGTGTCTTGAAGGAGGAGATGGATCAAAAAGATGAAAGGCAACACTAGCTGTGTGGAGTAAGTACCACTTCTGTGGCTTTCCCAAAGCCTGCTGTGGTTCTGCCACTTACTCTGCCATGAACCTGGGCATCTGCTACAGGCCCGATCTGCAGAGTGGATGTGCTGGAAGCTGTAGACCTTTTGCAGCTCTGAAAATCTCCCTATGTGTTCCTCTCTACACACACAGAATCAACCGATTTAGGGCCCATCTTAGAATAGGACACCCTCCTTACTGATGGACTGGGCTGTGACTGTTTCAGAACAGGAAAAAAGTTTTCATATCTGTGCCATGCTTACCCTCCACATCACTATTGCCAAGCTTAAATACAAGAAAACTCTATGCCCCTGCTAAGAGCAATGTCACAGGGTCAGAGCCAAAAGTCGAAACATACTTTCCTAAATTCCTTTTTTTCCAATTTACCGTTTTCCAGTTTAAGTTATGTCATTGCCAACTCTTACCAGTTTCAGAACTTAATGATGTAACAGAATACCTTCCTTTTCATTCCAGCAATGGCCATGAGAGACCTACAGCAAGGCTGAGCATTCGCAGAGACAGGCCACTGTCAGTCCATTTGAACTTGGGGCAAAAAGGGTAACGTCAAAAGTTTGGTTTTTTAACATGGCATTATGGTTGAACAGACTCACCCGATCACTTACTGATGAAGTGTTTCTTTTTCTTTTGAAATAATTTCCAGGTACCGGAAAGCTTCCAGGTAAAAAGAAAAAATTAATACCTAAAAAACTTCCTGGTAACCAACTGGATAAATTATGACTGTTATTCAACCTGTGATTTTCTTCCTCCTGTTGAATATTTTAGTCCGATCAAAGTCAGTCACTTTGAAGCCCACTTCACCAAACTTCAAGCAGACTCCAACTACCTTCTGTCCAAGGAGTATGAGGTGGGATCCTAACCTAGGCAAAGGACTTGCTTTATGAAGGGGCGGGCTGACTGAATCAACAGGTTAATGTATTAGAAAGGCCTGCATTTGTTTGTCTTATTCACACAAATCCAAATAAGGTGGAGCATTTCATTTGAACTCCACTTGTCCATGTGCAGAAACCAACTCTTCATTTGGCATCTTGTGGTTGGCAGCCTCTGCCTGATACCTATCTGGCTGAGATTAGGAGCATTTGTTTGGATGGCACATCTGTGGAATAAAGTGTGGAAAGTACTGGCCAGCCATGTGCTTGCTTTCAAGAGTATGATTAGCTATGTAATTTCAGTTTCTTTTTTGAAAAAAAGCACCTGTTCTCTGTCCATGGCCTTTGAGACCTGACGAGAAATATTTCCCTTTGTGTTGTCTTGTCATTTAATTATTTTCGCCTCACATTTTATTCCTATTACTTTTTTGCAGGACTTGAAAGATGTGGGTCGAAACCAGACATGTGACATAGCGCTTCTGCCAGAGAACAGAGGGAAAAATCGATACAATAATATATTGCCCTGTGAGTTTTAGCTTTGGTTGTGTAATACTGCATCACACCAGCTATTTTTCACTTTTTTTTTCAGAAAGCCTAGTGGAAAAAGCCTAGTGCAGCCAATCCCTTCCCTTCTTTCTGTCCAAGATGAAATATCTCTGCCAGCTCAGGTTCTTGTGCTTGGAGGCAGATGATGCATGGCCCTGAATGGCTTCACACAGACCAGTAATTTAATTTCACACTAGAGGTGTAATGACTAACATTCAGTCCAGGGAGAAAAAGCTCCAGCTATTAGGGGCATTCAGTCACTGTTGATAACAAGGACCGTAGAATAACAGTAAGGTTGTTTACATATGGGGGATCATCCATTCAGTGCTCTTTGACGGCCTTGACGAATCTTTGTTCTTCAGAGTACATAGCAAAGCTACTATACAATGTAGACCTAGTGCGATTCTGCATGGTAAGACACATGTCTGAAGTTAACCCTGTTCTTCTCAGGCGAGACTTGTCTGTCGTTAAGAGGTTCCCCCTTTAATCTCCTACCTGTCATTTTGGAGGTAGGACATTGAAGAGGAGCACCAAATTACTCACTGCTCCATATCTCCACTAATGGATGGGACATGTGCTTGCAGCACAGCCTCTCCTGTGTCCTGCCTGCCCATGCCAGCAGTGACACCTGACTGAGATCCAACATGGCATTATGTCAAAAATCAGTGTCCTGGCAGCTCAGGCACTCTGTATCTCTGTATAGAGGGTCCTTTACCTACGGAAGATATTTGGCCTGCTCAGCATTAGCTCAGAATATCACTGAAGTGCATTCTTTCAATGGCAGAGCTGGGCGCTGCTTTCCAGTGCAGCGCATTGCTGTTAGGATCAAAGGAGGATGCTATTTTGGCCCTTTTGTTGGCATAACAAATCCTATGCAGCTCAGCAGAGGAAATTTGGTATATTTACTGCTTCCTTCTTACCCATCTATCTCCTAGTCTCTGGAACACTCCACAGCACTCACAGATGAAAGAGGCAGTAAAACCAGGAGTTATAAATTAGCTCTTCCTATAAAATCTTTTAATAGTGCTGGCAGTCCTTTCACAAATGCATTTCTGTTAGTGCGGGAAGGACCGAAAATCAAGACCTAGCCCTAAGCCTCTTGTAATCAATTTCTTGCTAGATGATACATCGAGAGTGAAGCTTTCCAATGTGGATGATGACCCTTGCTCAGACTACATTAATGCAAGCTACATACCAGTAAGTGACTCAAGGGTCAGTCCTCCTTCCAGTGCTAATTTTTCCTTCATGTAAAACTGAATATAAAGCTCGATGATAAAGGTTCCCCTCCCCCTTCCTTGATTCACTTGAGCTAAAAATCTGAGAACTCATTTTGTGCGTGTGCTGAAAGACTGTGTCTGACTGCCATTAAGTTAACTATGAGTGATTTACCCAGCACTTAAGGACACTTTCTTGTGTTGCTATAGTTATGTAAGATAGCAAGTCTAATTGGCCAAGGACATATTTTTAAAGGTCGCTGATTTTATACAGTGTCCACAACAACTGTAGCTTTCACTGCAGGTGGCATCCTCACTGTGGAGCTGTAGCTCATCCTGACAGCACTGGCACCTTGCAGGGTGATAAAACTGGCTAAAATTAAAATAATGCCCTTTGCCAAAGAGTTATGATTGATAATAGCAGTGGCTTTAGCAATCCAGATTTCAAGCCAGAACTCAGCTAATTTATTAAAAATGGTAAATAAAACAAAACCCCCCAGCAGTTTTAAAGTTGCTTGAGACTGTGCTGAACACAGTAGAACAATGGATAGCTTTGTCTGTCACAAAAGGAACAGTATTTAGAATATACTGCCACAGTCTCTTCCTTCTCTCTGTTCAAATCAGTCACTTGCTTCCAGGTCCAAGGCAACAATTTAGCTTTCAAAACTATTGTCCCAGCAAGGGTATTTTTGCTGCAGAGCCCTGGCTGCAACCCCAGGGCTTGTTCAGTTGTTAGAAGATTTTTTTTCTGCCTTTTTGGAAACTAATGGAGTTCTCATTATTTGTAGGGCAATAATTTCCACAGGGAATACATAGCAACTCAGGGCCCTTTGCCTGGAACCAAAGATGAGTTCTGGAAGATGGCATGGGAGCAAAACGTTCACAATATTGTCATGGTGACCCAGTGTGTTGAGAAGGGCCGGGTGAGCAGCGATTCCTCTTTATTATTAATGTCTGTTTTAACATCTATTAAAAGTTTTTGCTTCTTATTTGCATCACACTAAAGCCAAAAAGGGCCCAGTCAAGATATGCAGCATGAGAGAAAAGGTATAATATGAAGACTGGAGACAGATTAAGACTGTGAAGTGAGGGTACAGACTGTCCCAAGATCATGCAGCATGTCAAGGCTAGAATTAGGAACAGAGCTCAGTGCTTCTGGTCTCCAATCCAGGACTTTGTTCACCAGTACTAATACAATTTTCTTAAGCATACAGAAGGACAACCACCAACAAAAAGTGCCTGTTTATCACATCAACTCTGATCAACTTCTAATATAAGCTCTGGAGAGCAAATGTTGATCAGTAAATACATCAAATTATCTCTGATATATAAGCACTGATATAGTTAGTAAAGAGACCACTCATGCATGTAACACTCTTACTAAGTGCAGGTGTAGCATACCTCCCCGGGTATGACCGTGTCCTGTGCCCTTTGTAAGACAGGGACTACATCTGTGAGAAGATTAAACTTGAAGTAGTGATCTTCTAGTGGCACATATGGGGTCAGTTCCTTTCAGCTTACCATTTTTTCCTGATGAAAGGGTGAAAGCCGATGCAGAGTAGGATCTGTGTCCTTCTGCACCTCACTGGTTCCAAATGGGACCCTACTGCCATGTCTCAGCAAGAGGTGAGGCGGGGGCATTGGAAGCCTAGCTCTCATCCAAGCAGAGATGTGAGAAGAGCTGGCACAGAAAATATGCCCTAGAAGAGGGCATCAGTGAAGTGCTTCCCATTTTCCTCATCACAAATGAATTTATGAGAACTTTCACTTCCCACCCCCATGCTAACTCCTTCCCATGCCAGACCCTGTTTGTTGACGTGGCAGGGAGTGGCATCTTTCTCTGAATTCAGCTACTGCCTTTCTTCCTTCATCCTCAGGCACAAGAGGTCTGAAGTCTGCTTCTGCCAGTGCTGGATGGAGGCATTGTTTACAGCTGTTTCTAACACTAAATCTGTCTTTCCTTGTGTCCCTGCAGGTAAAGTGTGATCAATACTGGCCCCATGACCAGGATTCCTTGTACTATGGAGACCTGATTGTTGAGATGCTCTCTGAATCAGTGCTCCCAGAGTGGACAATACGAGAGTTTAAAATCTGCAGTGTATGTTTGCATTCTTTTTTTTTCATGGTTAATTGGCTTAAAACATTTGCAAGGCTAAATTAGGAAGGTTTCTTCTGCTGTAGCACAGTTGCAATTGTGCCTGGCTTCGCTCTGGTGGAAGATACAGCATTTTCTCTGAAGGTACATGTTGTATGTGTGCCTTCCTCTCTTGTCCTGATGACCCACAATTTTGAATCCCAACAGGAAGAGCAGCTTGACTCAACGAGACTCATTCGTCACTTCCACTACACTGTATGGCCAGATCATGGTGTGCCAGAGACCACCCAGTCCCTGATTCAGTTTGTCAGAACTGTAAGAGATTATATCAACAGGACCCCAGACACAGGACCAAGTATTGTACACTGCAGGTATGTGCAGCAGCAAAAGAGCACAGAGTGGTGGCACAGAGTGGCACAGAGCCCTTGTGCCTACCCTTGGGAAGATCCCAAATGTTCATCCCTGTTTGACTATGGGCAGCCACAGAACCTGAGAGACAGCTGATGGGCTTAAGTCTCTGGATACATCAGAAAAGTATTCCCAAGGCACATGCATTCACCCACAACCTCAACCTGGAGATACCTTGAAGATTATTCTTAGGGAACCACTGTGTCTCTGTGGGACCTCTGGAGAGCACTAGTGTCAGCAGCTGCCACTGCTCATAAGCTCTTGCATTCTTTAATTGCCCATATGCTGCTATTGTGGCCCAAAATTTGATTCACAAAGGGGTGTTTTGAAAGGTAAGATATACCTGGGGTGAGTCTGTGTATGGATGTTGAGACTAGCTGACAGATCCATCCTTTCCCCCATTCTGACTGAGACTCCCTTTTCTCACTGTCTTTTCATGCTCTTCTGCTTTTTCAATCTCTGGCAGTCACAGGGCTGCACTTTACCCTCACTTCTGTGGTCCACCCCTGCAGTTGCGTACAAAAAATACAAAACTGGACTGCTCGATCTGCAATCCACTAACCAGTTGCAGCAGTGTATGGGGCTACAGAGAGAGAGAGAGTGAGAGAGTGCAGTTGGTACTGTACCTTCTGATAAAGCCGTGTGTTCACTGGTACTACCTGATTGCAGTGTCTGACCCCTCCACTGTTACATGGGCTGAGGCTTGTATCTTACATGAGCCTGCCTGCGTCTGCCTGTACAGCATGTGCTGCAGCGTGTCACGTGCCTGCTCTGTCCCACAGCTGCATCCCTGGAAAGAAGAGGTTCCAGAGTTAGTCAGGTGCAGTCTTTCAATGTATCTCAGTGACTGGGTTAATCCAAAGCAGAAAGCAGTGCAGGCAGTAGCAGAGATACCTCTACCACTGCTATCCTTTCCTCCTTCCTAAATAAATTCCATTATAAAGCGTTATAAAGTCCCAAAAATGCCATTTGAACAATTTGCTTCTCACCCTAGAGATCTGAACTTTACAAATGTATCACATGAAGACAGTGAATGCTTTGATCCATCTGCTTTTACATCAGTTGGGTTGTTTTCTTTTCCAGTGCTGGTGTTGGCAGGACTGGCACATTCATTGCACTGGACCGAATTCTGCAACAGCTGGATTCGAAGGACACTGTCGACATTTATGCAGCAGTACATGATCTAAGGCTTCACCGCATTCACATGGTTCAGACAGAGGTAAGGTTTGGATAGCCTGCTATGCAGCAGCAGTACATAGTAATCAGTTTCTCATCCTAAAGGCTCTCAAAGCGCTTTGCACTTACTCCACTAGTAATAGAACTAGAAATACGAGTTAGATGTATTTGAGCTCTGTGACAATTTCCAGCTCAGGTTTTTTTTCCATTGGCTCTCTTAGAGAGAAGGTCCAAACCATAATAAGTGGCAATTATGCTTCCTGTAGATTTCTCACTTTTTTGGCCTTGCCCACAATCACCCCAGCAGCATTATGCAGCAGACACTTAACAACGCACTGTTGCTTTGCTGCAGAGTCCAGTAAATGAGCTTTAAGTGGAGATAGGTCCTTCAGGGATGGGTTTGGGAAACAAGCCTAAACCAGACAGGTTGACATAATAGGAAAGAGGAATGCAGGACAGAGAAAAATTAGATGTATGCAATTTTAAAACTCTAGCCACTGTGACCTTGTGCCTTTGCATTTTATGTTTTATTGAGCTGCTCTGTCATTTTCATTAAAATTATTTTGGAAAGTTGATTGGCATTCTGCTAAGATACTATGGAAAAGCAAGTACATTTATTCTCAAAGTGCAGAAGTAAATGTTTTGTATTTCTTTCTGTGCTTTTAAAACTGCAAGAAAATCATGTTATATTGATAGAAGCTAAACACTTAGGAGCTGATTTAATAAAGGTGTGTTGTGGAGGTAGTATTTACATTTTCCTTGTGAACTGTTAATAGAAGAATGAGGACAAGTTTGGTGGGTCTCCCTGTAGGTTGATACTAATGGAGCTCTCTGCTGCAATTTGGAAACAAATCTGTCAGTGACAGCATTTTCTGATAGATGTAAAAGTCTCATATGGGAATAAAGAGAGGCCCAGCTGGGAATATAAAACAAAGGGTTTCCTGAAAATATCTTAATCACAGAAGACCTTCTGTTGGAGGGGAGAGAGATTCCCAGCCTGGTCTGGGCATCTTCAGAGAGATATCCTCCTACATTCCCATCATCCATAGTCTGCAAAGGCAGACAGACATCTCAGGAGGGTGGCTCTTTTTCCCTAGCTGGAAAAAGGAGGCAGCTACCTCAAGAGCCTAAATTTGACTTACAGTCAACTGAAGTTGTGTGATACAAAGGCTACCTTTGGCATGAGCTTGACATGACGTCTAAGTCAAAAGGCAGCCAGATGCATACAAAACTCAAAGGCCACAGTGCCATCATACTTGAAAAAATTAAGTCACAGAAAAACAGCAGCAACTAAACAATGCCCCTGCTTCAGACTTGGCTCAACACTGTTTACGACAGGAAACTGCAGGTGGAGACATGCAAGAGAGTAACAAAAAACTCTGTGCATCAGCTCAAAAGGCAGTGTGCTACAGCGGCTATAACCATTCCAGTTGAAAATGGTCTTTGCCAAAGAAAGTCTCTATGCTTGGCCAACTTTCTGTCGCATTGGTGGGTGGGGTACAGGGTTCTGCTCCACAGACAGCAGCTGTATGTGCATAAAGGCAGATATCCTCACTGTCCCAGAGCCAGAGCACTGAGAAAAAGACACAAAGCAGTGGCTGAATTTCTTGTGGAAAATAAGAAGAGATGTGAGGGAAGAAAATACATACACTTATTGGAGAAATTATGTTTTTGAGATAAAGTAACGTTAAAAAGGTATACCTTGATATATAAACGTGCTCGGCCTAATTTTTGGGTGCCATGTTACACTAACTGAAAGGTTATTGTGACCCATGTCATAAACCACAAAGAGTAGCAAAGCATGAAAGTTTAATGATCTATTCTCTTAAGATAGTTTGGTGAATAGTCAATAGCCAGTAACATGCTGACCCTCCTTACTTTGATTGTGAATATCATCTTAGCTCCATTCTATGAACGGCACTCTTCAGAAAAGACTGTCACTTGCTTCATAGTCAGAAACAATCTTAGAACTTATGCTCAAAAAAAATACTTAGGATCAAAAAAAATACTAATTTTTTCAGAGATTTAGATTTCTCAACATTGTCTGAAATATTAAAATGTTATTATAAAATTCTGTGGAAAATATTTCTTTTCAGAACAAAAAAAATCAGGAAATTGTCTCTTTTGCGTGCTTCCCTGTACATATTTATTCTTCTACCTGTACTTTATACCAAAGCATTCAGAAGTAGTAGCTATCCAACACAGCACCATGTGAAATTGCACTTTACAGTTGCTAAAGCTTTCATTCATGCCAGATCTGTTAAAACATACTGTGTTCATTTATGTTTTACTGGTATTATTTCTAAAGAGAGGTGATCACAAAAGTTTACTATATTATTAGTGTAAAAAGGAGGTTAATTTTAGAAGGGTATTTTAATTCTTAACACCACGGTTGATTTTGTGTGAGGAAGTTAGCTTGTAATGATTTTTTGCAATACAGAAAATTAAAGTACAAAATTCCTCAGAGTGTCTTAAAAACAAATCTTTTGCAGTGTCAATATGTGTATCTACATCAATGTGTGAGAGATGTGTTAAGAGCCAGAAAACTTCGCAGTGAACAAGAAAATCCCTTATTTCCAATATATGAAAATGTGAATCCAGAGTATCACAGAGGTAACTGCAAGTTTATCAAATTGTAAAGTGCTTCAAATGTAGTAGCTCACTGACAGTGTAATTGAGGGGAAATTGTGCTTTCCTTAACCATTGATATTTCTTTGCTTCCTGGACCTTCATTTGTTCTCTCTGCTCTTTTCATTCTTGCAGTTGTGTCTTTATTTCCTCCATTAGTAATCATTATAACATCACTTCCTGCTCCTGCCTTACCTTTATGCTCTCCCTGTCTCACACTTCATGGCTCCTGTGCTGTCAGGGGAACGGAACCCCTTCCCCATCATGGTACTGGTTTTACCTCACAAATCTTTACACCATCCACCTTTAAGCAACTGAGGCCACTGACAGCACTCAGTGGGCTCTTCTGTCATTCGTGGCATTTGATTTCTGTCTGCATCACCCTCATCTGCTGTTGATTATATAGGCAGCCTTGGGAGATTTCCCATCTGCCTTGACTGGAAAGTACAGCTGTCCTAGGCTGTGCTCTTTCTTTCTCCCCAGACTCCCCATCCTTGTAGGCTCCTTTTCCTAGCCTGTATCCAGTCTCTTGCTGAAAAGAGTTGCAGGAGTAGCAAACCTGGTGCTAGCATTGCCCTTCACCTCCTGTTCTCATGGCTGGAGGACCAGTGTGGAGAAGCTGTAAGCAGAGGTGACCTGTGTGCCTTGGTAGAGCTGATTCTTGAGGGATGCAGAAGTTTTTAGAGTCAAGACAGAAGGATCTCAGTAGCTCCACAGATTTGGACATTAAGAATTAGAGTTATACAATAAGAGATCAAAATAATGTTCTTGATCTAGCCTGTAGAAATCAGAGTTGTCATCAACAGGTAGAACAGGTTTGGAGGAGGCCAAGAACTGAAATATACAGGTTCTCTATATCTAGAGTCCAAGCAGAGGTGGGATCTGATCTGTAGCTGTTGCAGCAGTCACCAGCCAGTGCTGCTGCCACACAGCCACCTCTCAGCACTGCTCTGTTAAAAAGAAGCTGTTTTACTTTTTCTAATCTCAGTTTTCCTTGCTTTCAGATGCTGTTTATTCAAGGCACTAAGAGTGTTAGAGAAACCCGCTTTTGTGAACACATTTGTTAACTAGGGGGTTTTTTGGGGGGTTTTTTGATGTATGTATTTCATGCACCAGAAAGGTGCCAGACCTTTTGGTTGAGACTGTGTATAATTTATTGGTCTGATGATTTCCTTTTAAAAATATATAATTTAAGTGTAATAGATATTAATGTATATAATTGTATTTTGGCATTATGTAAATATGTATTTTTTCTATATTGTTTATATTAATAATATGCTTCAGATAATACTATTTTTTCTTATCACAATTTTTATAAACTGTTCTACATAAACTATTTTAAATTTTTTGACTAACAGGACTGCTGCGTTTGGGGTGCTATTGGCATGACACGGGAAAAATCCTATAAGGAGAACCTCATTTTTAAAAAAATATTTCAGTGTTTGTGAGATGAAATAAGCTACTATTAAGCAGGGGAACAGTAGTCCTGTATAGGAATTACAATGCTACCCTACACTTTAAACTTACTGCTTTTCATCTGACAAAAATGGGTATAACTCAAAACACAGTGGCATACCTTTTACAGAACTCACTGACAACCAAGTAAAACAGGGTTCACCTCACTGGAAGCAACTGTTTCAGTCTAGTGTGACATAGTAGAAAAATATCAAACAACATACAGTGCCGTGAAGTCTAGCAGACCTTTCTCCCATCACATACTTTGAGGGGAGAAAGGTCACATTCTCATTTCTTTACACTGGTTTAAGAGAGCAGAATCGGACCATAATTTGTGTCTGTGCACTTTAATGTGTGTATAATTTGAATTAAGAAAGAAAGGTGTTCAAAGAAACACCTCAGACATTTGCGTTAACAGATCTGTGAGGATGTGAAGTCTGGCAACTTCCATAGCACATTAGAAACAGCGCTGTACTATGACAGCCAAAAAAGTAGAGGGATTGCAAACATATTGAAACAAAGACATATAAAGGTATGTATCCCACAATCTACACAACTGGCCTTAAGCTGCTTGCAGCATGGCTGCTTTGCCCCAAGTGTTGGTATCCTTCAAATGCCACTTGTTTTCACAAAGGGATAGTTTGGCCCCAGCATGTCTGCATAGAAAGAATTCTCCATTAGAATGTTACCTGATGTCACCACCGCAAGAGCAGTTGGAATGGGAAAAGGCTCATCAGGGAATGTAGGCTGGCAGAGCTGTGCTGATCATAGAATCATCAAACGTTTTGGGTTGGAAGAGACATTAAATATCATCTAGTTCCAACCCCCATGCCCCCAGGCAGGGACTCATTACTGAAAACATGTGATTAGCAAGAAGGAAAATCCAAGAGCACTTACCAGGTATCCTGCCCAGCCAAGTGAATTATGCACAGCCTCTCTCCTCTGCAAAGAGGCATCTCATTCAAGGGTCTAAACACTGTTCAGCTATTACTTGTCTTTTTAAAATGCTCTTCAAACAAGTAGTGAAGAGGCAGTAACAGTTCCTCTCCATCATGAAAAAAAAGGAAGGGCTTCATAGTTCTTCTTTCATATATGTACCTGTACTTTTCCTAGAGAAAACTTAGCTTGTTGCTGAAACAAGTGCCTAAATTCCGCTTCTGTTTTGGAGAAAAATAAGTATTTCTGAAGGCCTTCTGAGAATCAGTAAGTAGCTAACTAAGTGCCTAACCGAGCAGCTCCTGTGTCAGAGCAGAACTCTGCACATCCATGTCATTCTAATTTTCCTAAAGAGAAGGTAACAGGCTGATAGACACTCTTCCTACTCCGTCTGGAATCTCATCCTTTCTTGACCTAATATCCTCACATGCCTCAGAAGCCCCCCTTCAAATCAGCTGTCACAGCTGCTCAAAACATGTGAACTTGGTTAATCTATTTTAGGTGTTTCTGTATGAAAATACTGCTCATCCCTCCTGCACGTCCTCTTTGGCACCAAACAAACCTCAAAATTCACCACCCTTGATGGAAACTGAAGAAGAAGCTAACTAGCGTTAGGGTGGAAGACATTTTCACAGAGGAAATTCTAAGCAAAACCACGAAGAAATGCTTGCATTTTCTGCAGACGCCTTCTTTTCTCTATTTCCTTTGCTAGATGACTAGGTTAGCAAGCAAGGACAAAAAAGCATGGCAACTTTAGAGCAATTGTTGATCATGTGAATAACTGCTGGGCTTAAGGCATCATGAAAACTGCTGTTGTGTTATGTGCACTGTATTTGGTCCTTTCTGTTTTGCAGGGGTAGCCGAGGAACGACGATCACCATGTTAGTTACCAGCAGTACAATTACACCAAGTGTACCCTATAAATTACCTCACACTCTATATCACTGTGTCGTTTTTTAATGCTGAGGGAAATGGAGCTCACTCAATACCATATGATCTGAGGCAAAAGTCTGATTGTATGCTGTGTATGCGTGTTCATCATTTTCAGAAAGACACACATCATTCTGCAGTTTATTTTATCATTCTCAGCTCCCTTGTCTGCACCTGTAGAGTTCACAAATGTGTACCCAAAATGATGATGTCATAGCAGACAGCTAGTTCCATCTTTTCTCTCAGCTAATAGTGGACACAGTTCATAAGCCTCTTCCTCCTCATCACTTCATAACATGACAGATGACCTTAAATGCTGTGGCACAGTGCTCTTGAGCAGCTTTACATTTCTGCCCAAGTAGGTCACACATGAGACTGTATACACACATTATTGCTCTGGTTCTGCTCTCTAGCCAATTCTGCTCATATGAAACCAGTGTAAATCCACTAAGAAAAAGTTTAAAAGTATCTATGTAGCATTTTTTTAATATGCAACACCTACTTCTCAGTATAAGTAATTATATTTACTGTGCCTCTAAGCTGAATAACAGGACTGATGGGAAATTGTTAATGTAACAAGAATGGATTTGAAGGAGCTTGTGTACTGAACAAAGACAGCTCTGAAGGAAAAAGGCATCTTTTGAATGTCCTTGATGATGTTCAGAATTCCCTTCTTGATGTTTCCCAATAATAATGTTAGAAAGCAAGGCTAGTGTTGTTGCTGATCCATAAGCTAAGATTTGCACACTTGGAGCCCATCCTTTGAATCTCTGCATTGTCCACAAAGCTACCTGAGTACTTTCATGAAAGTCAACTGGAATGCTTGCCTGAAGAAAATACCATTCCACTTCTGAAGCACTTGCAGGGTTGGGCTTTTACGTTAATTCAAATTTTTGTATTGAAAGTTATTTAATAATGAAAAAATTGTAATAAATATTTTTTTAATCTGTGCAATACAATTACAAGATCCACTAGCAATTGTAGGGGAAAAAAAAGTTTTTACATAGCTGGAGTTGATAAATGATATTTTTTGTTACTAATGGAACACAAAAGTAAGTGAGAGAAATAGGCATACTGTGAAGATGTCAAAAAGTGCAACTTTATTCATTTTTCTCTGCTGCTATAGTTATTTAGCAATAAATAATGCCTAAAATGCCAGAAATATTATTTTGTGCCATCATATACTATGAGTTTCCTTTCAGTTGTAGAACAGAGAAAAGAAAATGTGTGAGCTTTAAGTTTATATTATGTATTGTATATGGTTATTTACACATTGACTATGAAACCAGGAAGTTGAATACTAGACAGATAGGAGTACATGAGCACTTAGCTGTGCTCCTCAGCCTGGGATTTCATATATGGGCTGGAGGGATGAGAACAATAACCATCTAATTACTATATCAGCATCTCTCTCCAAGGCCACAGCTCAGAGAAACGCATCTGACACTCAGAGATGCAGCCTCCCACAGCCACAGCTTCATGTCCAAGGAGTGCCTTGGCAGGTGCTTAACATTTATTCAGGTTTCTTTCAGTACTTCAGACATACAGTTTGTGTAAATCAAATGCAATATAGAGTGACCACCACTCCCTCGTGGCCATGTCACAGATGTCTGGGCTCTGGAGCTCTGGGCCTATAATCCCAGGATGCTGTAATTTTGGATTGAAATGAGTGCTCACCCCAGTATTTGGGAACTCGCTGTAGACCCCATGCCCTCAGCTGTTCCTCTCAGGCTGACAAAGTCAAACTCCTGACCTGCTGGTAGCACCACTATGGCCAAAGCAAACTGGTCTGTTATCAGTGACCTCACAGATCAACAGCTGGTTCAAACTGAGATTTGTTTTTTAAGGCTGGCAGGAAATACTGGAGACTAGGGACTAGCTAACTGAGAAGAAACTGTGGAATTGGGACACGCACAGCATCAGTGATGCAGACTAATATCCCTGACAGTTTAGTTGTTTCTTGGTTTATTTGAAAGCTGAAGAAATACTGTAAGTAACATCAAGAAGCTAAATACATATTGCTCTACAGCAGAGCAGTATGCTATAGTGAAAACCCCACAATTTTGAAATTTATGTGGCTAGCCATAAATTCTTTGCCAGTGCCTGGAGTAAAGTGTCTGAAAAACATCTTCAGTAAATACTCCATGTCCATATGCAATATAATTACTCATAATTGTGTTCCTAACAAACACTGGGTGAACACAGAACTGTGCTACTATTGTCAATTTAATTTATGCATTTAAGTATATTTTTATATTTTTAGCTACAGTCAAAAAATCAAATATATTTGAGTGTATTTTACACATTTTTATAAATAGTTCATGAATAAAACATTCATTTAAAAAAATCACATTCTTGTCTTCTGTTTGACTGCCTTTGCATTATAGATTTTGTTGTCCTGCTGCTCAGAGAAAAGGTCATATGTGAGTTTGATTTCAACTGAGACAGTCTTCAGAAAACATTAAATTCATCAGAAGCCTCAGCCTCTTGGGGGAAAGGGGGCTCTGCTGTTGCCCGTTGGCCAGATTAGTGCCCATGTGGAAAGATACCGTTGTTCCCTTCTCCTCCCTGGTTCTGTGCCCTCCTTTAATAAGCCCCATACTGTCTGGGTTATGCAAAGGATATTTGAAACCACAGTGGGTCTTGATCTTGAGTGCCTGTTATTTTGGGGACATTTTGCCAGGCAGTTGTACCAGCTAGCACCTCACGGCAGCTCCATCACTGCCTGCCCGCCCCTCAAGGATCTGAGCCATGCTTTTTAACAAATGTATTTCTTCTCCTCCAACTCTCCACAGTTCTTAAAAACTATTAGCATAACCATTCTTGTGGGGTCAGGGTGCTTGGCAGTAGAGAGCTTACTGTCAGTGCTGTCTCAGTTACTCCTTACTGGTCATCAGAAGTGTTTAAGACAAGTTTATTTAAAAGAAAGAATGATATATTGACTTGTACTGTAAACTGTTTGCTGAGGGGATGTGTAGTGAAGGCTGAGGGAGTTGTGAGATTTTTTTCTTTGTGGTATAAAAGTTTATCTCTGAACTCTACTCTGTCCTGAAACCAGTGTATACACAAAAGAGAAGTGATAACGACAAAATAATGTACAGTTAATATCTCCACACAAGAGAAGCAAGGCCAACATTGCAGACAAGGATAGATACAAATGTTTTTACACGGTACAGCAAGGAAACTAAAGAATCTCTTCTAGTTCAGTAAGAACACAGTGGTTGATTCCTGTTAAAATATCCCCAGAATCTAATTCTTAACCTCAGTATTTTTATATGGACTTGATTTGTACCTGGGCTTCATACCTATGAGCTGGCAGTTTTGTCTGATAAGTCATCTCGTGTACCATAATTTCAGTTTTCTGCCAGCGCCTGCCTTCACTATCAGTTGCTTTATTGTGCCCTAGGAGTAGTGGTGTCAGACATCTTACGACAGGCAGGACGTTGGCAATGCCGGTACATCAGCAAATACCACAAGTGAAACTTTCAGATGTTACTAGCCAAGGCTTTGCACATCGCTTTGGTACAGTTCCACTCCCAACCTGTGCAAAAAAACCCCAACAAATCCCACAGCAGAAAAAGAGGAAAAAAACAGAATTTCAATTAATTTGTGGAGATGTTGCAAAAGCGAGAAGCCCTTCTCCTGTTCTCAGGGTCAGTGCTCTGTGGGGCTGGGGGATGCTCTGCAATGGCTGCACAGGCCATGGGCAGGTCAGGAGGCAGCCGTGGCGCAGCTGAGCTGGATCGGTCACTGAGCTGCCCATGGCCCCCCGCAGAACTGACCTGCTGTTGGTTCTCCTCAGGCCGAGCCTGCAGCTTCTTGGAATCTGGCTCTTGCAGGTGCCTGGCGTCCTCTTTATGCCCCAGTTGGATGCTTACTGCATTATGTGGAACCTCACTAAAACAAGCAGCTTTCTTTGGGATGAGAGATGGTCCCAGCTCCCAGAGATCTGGAGTAGTAGTCAGCAGCACGGAGCAGGTGCGAAGGCACCTTGGTCCAAGAGGAAGAAGCTTTTTGTGGCCCTCAAAGCCTTTAAGTCTCCAGGGAAAACGTCACCTCAGCACCCACAGCTTTGCTGTTGCAGAGGTCCTGGGGCACCCAGAAGAGGCTAAAATTCCCCTGACGGCTCTCACTGACCAGGCAGGATCCCCATTGTCAGCACAGGGAGGGTACAGTCCAAGCCCCGTTGCAGACTGCCCTCCCCACCACTCCTGACTCAAATTCCCAGTTGGAAAGGGTGGCAGAAGCATGGCCTAGCCAACAGAGTGCTCCAGGTGGGCGCACACAGCTTGAGGGTTCAAGGACAGAGGAAACTGTGAGGTAGCCCTGCTGGGATTTAGCACTGGCATGTTCCTCCCTCCATGCTGAGGCCTTCCATGGCTGAGCTGCGGGGCCACAGCACGCGGTGGGGACTGTGGAGGTGTGTGATGGGGACACGCCAGCTCTACGGGTGCCCCCATCCCAAGGCTACGGGGATCTGTACACTCCCGAGTCCCAGAGCATGAGATCAGTGCCAAGAGCCGGACCAAGAGGGCAACAGCCATGGCCTTGTGCAGCAGCTGAATGCCGGGCAGCAAGCACCACTGGCAAGTGCTGCAGCAGCTTGGCCAGACATCATTGTACACAGCTTTTTGCACACTCATGCCAAAATCCCTGCCAAATCACACACAGTGTCCTTGCTTGCCTTCGGTGGTTGCTTGCTGATGTTTTCAAACCAAACCAGTAGCAGATGGAGCAGCAACTTCTGATCAAGGATAAAGACAGAGGTTTCCTGCCCTCCCCACATCGGTGAGGCCACACAATCTGGTTGGCACAGGACACCTGAGACCTGCAATTTTACTCCTCTCAGGACAAGAGGGTGCCCAAACCCGGGTAGTTCTGTCCCTGCAAATTTTAATACATTGTTCAAGAAGAGGAGCTGTTCTTTCCAAAGGGCAGGGCAGGTATAATGGGGTGAGCTGAGTGAACCTCTCCTGGGGGTCCATGTCTCCCAGCAACCCTTTTTCAAAGATTGGATCTCATGGATATTTTTCTGTGTGTCTGTCTAGGCTGGGCCAGTTTGCACAAAGCCTTAAAATGACACGTTTTACTAAGCAATGCCCAGTGCATGCTCATGCGTACATCCCAAACTTGGGCAGAAGAAAGCTGAATGTGGGCCTAATACAACACCTTCATAAAAACCCTTTGATCGGTTATCAGGAGCATAAATTTGGCTTTGATCTCGTATTTCTTTCTTGTCTCTAAGTCCTTGTCTCCACTTCTAGCTCAGAAATAATTACTTTGCCCATGTGATGTGGAAGCCAGGCATCAGGATGGTATTGAGTTCCTGTCCCTCAGTTACATTCGGGGATGGACTAGGAGTTGGGCCACTTCACCCTGCTCAATGGACATGGTCACCTCCTCGAACGCTTCAGATCCTTGTACCTCTGTGGGAGCTGTGCTATATTTTCAGGATAAAACTCTGAATTTAAGCAATGCCTTTTGGAGTCACACTCAGAGGTCTGTTGCTGACGGAAAAAAACAAACCCAGTTCTCACGCAAGTTCCACTTCTTCCCCAGGGCTGCAACTGATAAGCACGAGAGATTTGCAGCTGAAGTGTCTCCACTGATCATTGAAGTAGCAGAGTGTGGGGAGAAAATAGTGGCAGAGGCCTCTTCAGAGAGGAAAGCATCCACATTGGATGGCTCTTCGGGGCAGTAGCACCAGACCCCTCCATCGGTCTGCAAGCATGAAGGAAACAGCACTAACCAAACACTCATTTGCAAATTCTCCCTGTCCTTGGCATAGTCACACATATATGTCAATAGGAACTGGCACATATTTCAAATCCATTTGTTTTCATGGCCCTATGATGCAAAATTATGCAAATAATTTGTTAACTTAATAATAGAAGTTTTAAAAATTAACTCTTGGCACTATAACCACAAGATCTCTCCCAGTCCTGTTGGATACATGGGATAAATGTAGCTGGGTTTTGTCCAGATCGAGCTTGAGGCTGTTGTGTGGCCAGCACAGAAAGAAGGCTCTCCAATTCTGTTTTCCATACCACAGAGAGTAAAGAATCTTGACATTAAAAAAGAAACTAGAGGCATTCCGGACACCCAAAGAACACTCAAACTTCCTGGGAAATCAAATACAGACCATATGGCCTGTAGTAAAGCTACTCAAATAGGTTTGGTATGAATGGAGCTACACTGTGAAAACACAAAGTAAAAATAATGGAATGCAGAAAGCAAAGTGAAGATGTTCAGAATGCTCAATGCATTTTAGCTAGGGAAAAAATGTTATGCAAATAAAAGACAGCTACAGAAAGGTCCATGTGTTAATTGGGGGCATTTCTCCTGCCTGTCAATGACTGAAGTTGCAGCAGTGAAACCACTAGGAGAAAAAAATGGATAGCTGCAAAGGCAATAAAGAGATCTATAATATCCGAAGTATCAAACATTGGAAAATGTATGCTCAAGACACCATGCATGATAAATGCCAGCATCCTGTTGTCTTATCACTGGATCTAAAAGACACCTGGAGCCAAATTATTTGTGAGAATCCAACTTCGAGAGAATGAACTGGCAAACAACTGGAATTAATTAATGCCCAACAGTTCTGTGCTAGAAAGGTTGGAGAGTACTAAAAATATCCAAGGAGCCTGTTTCTTTACACATCCTGCCAATTACATCTGGTCAGGCTGTGACAAATTTTCTGTAAACATTCTGGTGAACGAGCAACTCCCTCAGCACCCTCCAGCAGCTCCCAGGGTGGCTGAAATCTTGCCTCTAAATGCCAGAGCTTTCAATTACAAAAGTAGAGAAAGGAAAAAGCAAAAAGGAGTGCTAGCGTCAAATACGTTGTGCTTGTTGAACCAAGGGAGGCAAGAAAATTTCAGATCCTTGACCTGGCAATATTCTTCATCATGGATTTCTGTTTGCTTTGGTGGGATTAGATCTAAACATCTTATTGAACTGAGTCCATGAGAGAAAAAGGAGAAAAGACAGAAAATATGGTAAGTGAATTTTTTCTATTCTTATCTAGAGAAGATGCATCCATTTCAGTGGGGAAAAATGCACGTACATCCATGCTGGGTTGGGAAGGCAGCTAGGAAGAAGAATAAAGCCACTGAAGACCTCCAACAGCATTGTGGTGACATCTTTTATTTAATTCCCCTTCTCTATCCAGCATGGCATCAGAGACCAGAAGAAAGAAAAGCCTGTGAAGGACCATATGGTGCGATCGCCGGGGACGGTCCCTGTGGTGCTCTGAGCAAGGGGCTGAGCTGACGAGATCCCGCAGTGCAGGAGCACACTCACCTCACCTATGAGGTCCTTGCAGGAGGCCCACTTCTCCTTCCTCACTCAGCCCCGCCAGGGAAAGCCACACTGGAATTGTCTGCCTGAGATGCTGCTGTCCCCAAGGAAGTGGCTCTCTCCCACCTCCTCTCCACCCCCTGTACTGCCCAGTTGTTCCCACATCTCTCTGTGTGTTGGCACGCAGTGCAGCAGACTGGGGAAGTGACCTGTGTTAAAATTACCTTGTCATCAACAAAAACAAATAGCTATTTTTAATCTCCCCAGTTTGTTCCAGGAGAGAGGGTCTGAGGTTTTTATGCAGCCGTGGGCTCACAGAGCATGGGTTGTCAGACATTACTCTCTTTGCTTCTCAGACCTTTTCCCACTCCCTTAGTCTGGCTGCCCTGGCCAAACATGGTCTGCCACTCACAAGTCCCTCCAGGCTGCCCCCAGAAAATGAGGCTGCAACCCAGCTCAGTCCCCAGACTGTCACCTATCCCCATGAGGAACAGGAGTGATGGGTTTGAAAAAAGGCCAGTCGAACACTGACTGCCCCATAGTCGCAAGTATGTCCATTGGCTGGGTACCAGCCTCAGAGAAGAAGGGACCAGACAAAGAAAATCTCTGGATGGCAGGAGGAGGATGGATATTGGTTCATGCCTTGTATTATGCCAAGCACACAAAAGCCCAGCGTGGTGAGACTTTGTTCCCTGCATCAACCTTCTCCAGGGACATGGGGAAGCTGAAACCCTTGTTAGTGTGACCAGGTCCCCTTTGCTCCTGAAGTGCCACTTTATGTCTTCTAGTACCCACACACTAAAAGGGAGAATTGAATGCAGATGCTTCACAAACTTCCCATTTTTCTCCATATCCTCCCCCCTCTAGTTCTTATCACAGTAATTAAATTATGCAGCTGAGGAAAGTGATTTGGAAAACAGATGGCATGCAGGATGCTATAGAAAACAGTGGTGCGTTTTAAACCTTACAGCAGAGACACAGTTTTGGGTGGTATATGGGCCTTGAAATAATTGAGCTTCAAAGGCTGCTTGTGCAATGACCTTTAAGCAGAAGGAATGAATGGCCCTCTAGCCTTCAACTTGATACTCCCAATTAAGTATCAAAATCAAGCTTCTCCACAAACATTGTGGCTGGTCTAATTTGCCATAGAATTTGGTGTGACCTAACCAGGTCCTTGGTAATTGACAATGGTAGGAAATATGGGATCTGGGCAAGATGGAATCCTGAGGCAAGCATTTCAGCCCAGCAGAATTCTGAAATGAACAGGGAAAAGACACCAAAAAGAACAGCTCATTAATCTGTGTGAGGCTCTAAGCCCCTTCTCCCCATGTCTTCTGTACAGTTAAGACCACGGCGGGCAAGGCTGGGTGAGGACAAGCTGCCACAACTCCTGGCAGCACAAATGCCATAACCCCAGACATGCTGGGGGAGCGCTGCGGCACGGCCAGCAGGACAGGAGAACGGGAGCTCTTTTGCCAGCGTAACTGAGGAAAGGTGTTTGCCAATGGCATTTGCCTCTGGATCTGCATGAAAAATGTCTTCACTCAAAACCTAGGTGGTAAAAGAGATTTCGCTAGCTAGTGTTGGATGGGGCTGTGGCCTCTTTCCAGGAAAATGGCACAGTCATCGAATCCCACCCTCTGAATGGTGGAGGTCGCCTTGTAATGGAATCCGTCAGAAGAGGAGCTGGGGAGCCCTGCAGCTGTTTCCACCACTGAACATATTTCCACACAAAGCTGGAGGTAATTCTCAGAGAGACTAATAAATCGAACATAAAGAGTTTAAACCATCCAGATAAATAATGGCAGATGCTTAGGGATAGAATAACAGGCAAAAGTATGAGTTATCCAGTGCCTGCAGTTCAAAGAAAATGAGTTCAAACAGCGAGGGCATTGTTCAGAGGAACAGTAAGGGATAAAGCAATGGGGGGAGGGAGGAAAAGGGAGGAAAAGCTGTTTTCCTTCCCTCAGATGTGTGAGTACCAACCCCAGCTAGCATGGAGAACCGCATCTTCGCTGTCAAGCTAGCATCCAGTGGAAGCAGCAGCAAGCACTGCCACTCAGACTCACACCCTGGCCTGCACAGCCAGTTTCCCCAGAGCATTTTTAGCATTTAACTGGGCTGCTGATGTGCAGGAACACTGAATCGCTCCACAAAACCTGCATCTTCCCACAGATGTTTCCCGCAAGGGATGGGAACTGGGCTAGTCTCTGAGGTAGGAACTGAGGAACAAGGATCCCTGCAGTTCATATCTGTCTCTATTTCACTGTCCAGCCTTTCATATAAAACATAACCTGTGCAGGCAGCAGTTCAGCTTCCTGTAAAAGAAATTTTTAGTTCCCAGGGTTGTAAGGAGACATAACTCCAATTAATAACTCTACTGCCAGTCCTCTTCTTCCTCATCCAAGGGTGGAATACATTTTAATATGATACATTTTCCAGAAATTTACTCTTGAGAAAGAGGAAGCAAATGCTTCACTGTCAACAAGACTGCAGCACTTCTTATGTGTTTGGTTTTTTTTTTTCTCAAATGTCATAGGGTATAAAAGGTAGTGTTTAAAGGTAGAGGGACAAATTATCAGAACACTTTTGAACTACATAATGAGTATTGCTAATAGCAATTCTTGACTTGGCAGCAGTGTTCAAGGTTATTTAGCAAAGCACAGAATGTACATCAAAAAAAAAAGAAGCTAATTTCAATATGTCTTTGCAAAATAAAAGTAAAAGTAATCAATTTGGCTTTTCATTTTTTATTTTGCCTTTTTGTTTTGGCTTTCAATAAAAGCAACCTTGAAGATGTAACATAAGAAGAGTTAGAGAGGAGTGATGGAGGAACAATAAAATGAGGAGGAATGCAAGTTAGTACAGAATGTCTTTTATCATTACAAAGCTAATTATTGAGAAAGACAGCTCAGTGTGCATGAATACAGAATAATGATGAGTTTGGTAAACACTTACTGCACAATACGTATGTATTTGTGTGCCTGGAGAGAGGGTGCTTAACAAGGAAGCAACGGAGGGAAATCAAAGCCTGTGTGCGTCACTCCAATAGCAGGATGCAGGGAAGGAAGAACTTCCAATCCATCTCTACTCTGAAGCACAGTTAGCACTGCAATGAGCTTCCACTATGCAGCCATACATTAGATCTATTCCTACAAAATGGGCTGTAAATCTGTATAGGTATTATCAACAAAAACAAATAATTCCCACAAAGCTTCAAGATAGGTCAAGGCATAATTTAAAAACTGACTTGAAGTACAGAGTTTTGCCTAAACTTTTTTGATTTTCCTATGCTTGGCACAGCAAGAATTCTGTGGGCACACATGCATGTCCTGTCAGTGAGGAAGACAGGTTACTGTCAAGTAACTCGTGTGCATGAATATATGGCTTATGCCCAAAATAACTGTGGAGAAAAACCCCCTAGCCTCAAACCGATTGACACGGACACCAGTGAACACTGATTTGTTCACCCCCCGTGTTGTCCTTCTTGCTGCATCCAGCTGTGCAAACTTCCTTCCCCTGGGAAGGGTTTAGGCAGAGGTCCTCTGGTCATGCATGGGTTTGCAGCAGAACTGCGCTGCTTTTTGGAAACAAAAATCAGTGTGATGGTTCTGATGTTGCAATGGCAGAGCCTGAAGCTGGCAGCAAAAGTTGCTATTCTGCTTCACCTGCACGCAGACAGGATGGGGCTATTTCCATTGGGTTCTGCCTGCTTCAGATTCTGCCTCAGGCACCAAAAACTGTCCAAATTGCTGTAAACAATCCCATGCAACACTGCTCTCAACTTCCCAGAAATTTCAAAACAAAAAAGAAAGGGAAATACTTTGCTCTGAGCAAAACAGGTGAAAAAATTGGTTTGAAACAGTTTAAAATACATGGTACCCCCACCTGTCCCCAAAATGTCACCTAGTGGCAGCTACTGGAGAAAAGGCTACAGTTTCAGCCCCAAAACATCAGCTAAATGCCATCACAATCCAGGGTTAGCTAGCACCAGTGTGTTTTTTGGCAGATATCTGAAGGCTTTACAGTCAGTTTTGTTTGCTGAGATGTTTCCTCCCACCAAAACATTTGGTCTGTACCTTTTAACTTTATTTATTACTTTATATTTTCCAAGAATAGACAAGGCATTTTATTCTTCTGCTAGTACTCTTAGTTCCTTGTATTTGTTATTTAATTACCTGCCCATCAAACTGGAGCTCATAAATCTCCTGATCTGGCATATTTAAAAAAACGCAATTAATTTGTCCTTTACCTTGCCATTTAATATCATGAATAAAGTTACTGAGATACCTCATCCCACACCTGTGCTTGGTAGCTCACTCTTCATTATTGCTTTGTGTTGACAATTCTGCAGCCCATTTTCGGTCTCCGCTCTCTTATTGCCAGCCTGATCTCAATTAATTTTTTCAGTAAGATCTTGAGACATTATTTAAAAAGCTCTTTATGATGTATTGCTTCCCATATATGTTTCCATTAGTAAAAAAGCAGGAAAGTTCACAGGACACTATTCATGTTTAATACAGCAGAATCATTTACTGGCTGTGATTCACCTGTCCAGATACTTGCATATTCATAACATATGCTCTGTATTTTTGATAAGGATTGAAAATTAATCCATCAAAAGCAGAAGATGCTAGCTAACTCCATAATTTCCTCCTTTTTTGGCCTTTTGTATCAGACCTATTTTTCATGGTTTTCCAGAAAAAAATAGGCTACCTGCTATTTAGGTGTACTGATTCTTGTATATTCAGTCCTTCCAAACTATTCTCCCCCTGCCTAAGAACAGATTTCCTGAAAATTTCACAGTATTTTTTAATCATCTAAAACATTATTCTTCAGAGGAATAGTGCAAGAAAATACAGCTCAGCTCTTTGAATTCTGTGGAAGATTTCATTCTTTGCCAAACCCATGCCTCTTCCAACGTTTCACATTTGCCCTTAGGTAGGAGCTCTCTCCTTGATGTCCCTGGGTCATGCTCCCTCTCCCCAGCCCCACACCCTGGCAGTGCTCCTGATACCCAGGACCCTGGCAAATGCCGGGTATTACACCCTAGAGGTGCTGTTGGATGGACACAGCAGCAGAGAGTGGGTGGCTGCTCTGCTCCCTCTCCTGTGGGTACCATAAGACAAACCAGCCGACTGCAAGAGGGGGAAGGAATTGATGCTGCTGTATGGGGTCCAAATAGCTGAAGTATTTTGTCCAGAAACCCTCAGGTGTTGAACAAGCAATTATGTGAAAGAGCTTACTGGCTGATTTTTTTCCCAATTGCTTTTAGTGAATGGCAATTGGCATGCAAGTAAACATAAAGATAGAACTTACGCTAGCTGAAATGTTATGAAAAAGTAATATTATTAAAAGTAAAGTTTGATGCTCCATTAGCTCATTAAATTAAATTACAGAGAGTTTGCCTTTTTTTTTTAATTTTAATGCAGTGTCAGAAGTAGTACTGCATTTCTGGGAGAGTTATTTTCGATTGACTGCTGTATGTGCTGTTTGGAGATTGGGTACTGTAGGTGTGTATGCAATTTTACGGCTATGCCAAGATATTTTATAATAAAATTCTACATGAAAATTACAGCTATACAGTGTAATGAGCTATTCTTTTTTCTTTTTATAGCATCTCCAGCCATGCATCCAATACACAGAGAGCGATTTTCTGGCTTACAAGACTTCAAACCATCAGACCACCAAAGAGCTGTGAATTAAACGCAGTGCAAGCAATGGCAGCACTCACGCTCATGTATCAAACCAGAATGAGAATTGCACGGCCTCTCAAATATCAAACTCTGGGGCTGATTCGTTCAGTGGGTCTGTGACCTGACAAGGCAGGATGATTAATTGCGCACATATTCCCTCGGAGGTTTTCCTGCTCATGCTTTCTGCGGCAAAGATTGTGAGCTTGACAGATCAACACAGCAGCCTCTTAAGATGCCAGAAAGGGAAGCCGTTGGTTTCTGATTGAAAGTTAATGGAGGAATAGCAGCTGTTCTACGTTGAGGGGGGAAAAAACCCCAAAACAAACGGGCTTTGATTCTCAGAGGAACCACACACAGGAATAAGCTGATTTTTCGATAACTCTGGCTAGGGGATTTCTGTGAGGGATCGAAAGACTGTATTTGCATGATATAATAGGCATCATAATTAGAAATTCAGCAGTGTTTCCTTTCATCTCATTATTGAAATATAAGCCACGTCCTGAGTGTTTTTCTTTTCTTATTAAACACTGTTCTAGGTGTCTCCTCTCCTACGTGTTTGTTCTTGGCTTTAAGATACTTTGGCTGTTTAGGCTAAAGTTTGCAGAAACCCTGATTTGGCAGGCAGCTCCCATATTTGCAGTGCTGGGCAAAGATGCTTGCACAGCACTTCCCTTCTGTTCACAGGCAATCCACACCACAGGACCAGCCCCACTACTAATTTTTAATAGTTTTTATTTTTCAAGTAAGCCTTAGCAAATTGCATTAGACACTTCCTCAAGAATACTTAAGCCCTATCACTTTATCTATTAAAAGGTTTTAAACACTAACCAATGTTTCCCCTTTCACATTTCCCAGCTGGACTCTGACGGGATAACACGCGCTTGATGGGTGCTTTCACGTTGTGTGTGAAATGAGCTGAGCTGTGTGGCAGCCCTCTGTAGACATCCCTGCTCCTGTGGGCATGACCCCACAGCCTGGCCCAGCAGTGAGGGTTCCCAGAAGCAAACTGCAGCCAGGGAAACCCCACAGACAGCAGCACCAGGGCTGGGGTGGGCAGGGGCAGGCTGAGCTGCAGCAGCAGATGCACAGAGAACTCTGCACTCTCACGCCTCACAGACATCTTTGTTCTGTTCTAGGACAAATCCCTCAAAACACACCTGGAAGTGCAAGTCTGGAAACTGAGACCTGTGCTACCTCCCCACGGCACTTCCCAACCCGCTTCCTGCAGCACCTACTGAAGAGCTCAGTTGAAAACAGTCCTTCAAATCCAGCAGTCTATGCTGGACTCCTGTCAAAGGGCTACATTTATAGCAGAGATTATGGGTAATGATCTTCTAAAATGCCCCTGGATTCTCCCAGGACATCCCTCATCTGCTCTGAGTTTGAATTAAGCTGTTCATTCAGCAGTGAAACTTTCTAGCTTCGTGAAATCATGTCTGTTACTGGCAACACAGGAACACACAAGCAGGAAAAATGCAACAAAAAATGCTCCTATTACTGCAACTTTTTAATGAGCCTGAGAAACTAACAGAGAAAGATGCTGTATAAACAAATTGATTTGATTGCACTACATGAAAGAGAAGGCAGGTTTTACTGAAGCAGAGCAACCGACAGCATGCCAGAACAAAATTCCTCAAAGCAATGGCATATAAATATTGAACAAAATGCAAAAGCCAACTCTGCAGATGGCTTTGGGAAAAGCAGCCGCTCTGGCTGAAAATATGCTTCAGAGAATACACCACAAAACCTGGAAATCTCCAAAGCCAAAGAGGAAATCAGTGAATAATCCACTAGATGGAAATGCCCAGCTTCCACAATCAAGTACGGGGATTACAAAGACATTTCTAAATCAGTGAGGGATGGGATGGGACAGAAGAGTGAATTTTAGGATTTTGAGTTTTCCCCTTGGCATCACACACTGCCATGCCAGGAATATACCTACTGCTGGTCTTTGCATACCAATTTAGATATTTAACTTGGGGTGTTAATCTACCAGCAAAATAATTTCATCTCATCTCTGTAGCAATTACTTTCTTCCAGAGGCCTTTGCAAATGGCATTTCCAACAGATTTAAATATATGATTGCCAAGCAAGTGAGCGGCATCCGCTCAATTTGCTTCTTGCCTTTTGCTCAGAGAACCAGCTGTACAATTCACTCACAAAAGCTTCTGAAGCAAAGCAAGAGAGGATTTTGTTAATCTGGATTTGTGAGCCCCAAACTACTGGCTTAAAATTTCATGATGAATCTGTGTCACTGTGTATTTCCTTCTCCCTTGGGAAAACAAAGGATGGATGTATGTTGAAAATCAGCCTTATTCCTCTTAACTGTAAGAAGTTACCAAAGAGAAATAAATTAAGAGAATTTGGCATCACCTCACCCAGATAACCAAACCACTCCACACTGGCAGCTTTTTGTGATTTGCAGAGTGTGAAAAAGTAACAGATATATATAAAAAAATAGCAACCAAGCCCCCAAATCAGACCCAGAACGCAATGTTTCATGGGTTGTTGAGGCGAGAATTGCAGTGGATGCAAGCAAGGCCGCAGCAGTGAAACACAAGTGAAACAAAACACAGTGTCCTTTGCAGGACAGCTCTTTCAGAAGTTGGCAGGCTTTCCTCTGAGAGGCTGAGAGCTCACAACCTCTCTGCACCCAGTATATAGCCCTGTTGTTTTCAGTAGGCTGACAGAAGGTACCGGTGTGAGCTGGACAGCAGCCACCTTCAAAGGGATGATGCTTAACACACAGAATTGGAAATTTCTCTTGCAAGAGGTATTTTTCATCTGCAGGACTGGAGGTGCTTGAACATATGCAACCAATGCCAACTGGATCTTTCATACAGAGTAATGTGCCAAGAGGCATCAAGTTCCTGCCTCTATAAACACATTTCCTTAACCTGCTTTGAAGGAACACCTATCCCAGTGTGGACTGGAAGCAGATGACATTCCAAAAGTCACATAGCAAGTAAGAAGGGGAGCGGGGAATGACCTCCAGTCGCTCTGTTGCCCTTGCCGTTCATCACCCTCATCACTGGGCACCACAGTGTGTACAAGAAATCTTTTGGAAATCACTTCTAAAACACACAACACGATTAATCTGAAAAGGACATTGGGCAATTAAAGCAAATTTGTCATTGTGCCTTGTGCCAACTAAGCTTTCAGGCTTTCAAATCTAGCACTTTTCTCATCCTCAGGAAATATTTCTGCTATGTGTTAAAATCACAACGAAACCCAAGGTAATTACACATAATACTAAGAATATCAGAGATTAGTTCAATGCACAGTATGTTTAGAATTGCAGAATTGTTAATGCAGATTAAAGTGCTTTGCCAGTAATCACTCACTTTCCTGACCCGGGCACACGGCTTTTCTTCTTTGCTGCACTCCAGCGCTGCCAAGCTGCACAGCTGGTCCCGGGGGGGGCCAGCCCTACGGGGGCATCGACAGCGATAGGTGCCATGAAACTGCTCTGGCCTCAGCCCCTGACTGTGGCATGCAAAAATGTGCTCTGCTCCAGGAGGCTGCCAGAAATGTGGAACTCTCTGTGCTGAGCGAGCGGACTAGAGCTGGTACTCCCATACACACAGCAAGGAGCTGGGGCAAGCAGAGAAACCAGACCCAGCAAGATTCCATGCCCAGACTGCCTTGTGTTTTCTGGAGCATCCCCTTGGAGGGGGCCTTCACTGAGCTGGTGTGACTGGGATAGGCGGTGTTGGGGCTCGCCCCGCCTTCCCCTGGGCAGAGGGGCCCTGGGATGGGAACATCCCCTGGGATATACGGTGTTTTCTCCTGTTCCCTGGTCACATGTACCCAAGTTGTGTACACTATTGAATATTCATGTTCCCCCACCCGGAGAACACTCTGGTTTTCCCATGGGCCTTCAGTCCGTGCCTAGGCCCCCAGCCATGCGGCTGGAAGAAAATGAAATATCTCTGAACATCCGCGCAAATATCACTCCCTGATTCTCTCCACGGCCAAATCTGTCTCCGGAAGGTTGCTGGAACCCCACAGCAACAAGGCAGTTCAGCAGCACACACCCGCATCCCTACAAGGAGTTGATGTCCTTCTCTGGTGATGTGAGTCACACCATGACACACAGGCGTGACACACCATGACACTCAGCAGACTCTCAGGCACTACACTGTTGGGGGAAGATGCTGCTAAAACATACTCATGTAAAATCCCTACTGCAAAATCCCTGCTCTTTACAGCCTGGAGCATTCGTGAAGAGGGTATCTGAGAGGGGACAAGAAAAACTGTAGGGACTGAATACCACTGAGGCAATAAAGTGAGATTCAGTATTTAATCATTTTTTCCAATAACTGTTTCATTTTTTTTAAGTATTTCTGAGAGATTTCTACATTTCATCACAGTGAATGGGTGATGATGAAAGATTTTGTCTAGACAGAAGGTAAAGTTTGAATTTTAAAATTAAGTTCTACACAGTGGAAAGAAAACCCAAATCAGCACAATGTTATGTTTGTCTTAAAGCTTAAAAAAAAAAAAAGAAAAAGGAAAAAAAATAAGGAAAACCCCCAGAAGTTAAAACTCCCAAAGCAATCAAATTTTATTATTTTGGAAATATGTTCTATTTAAAGTAAATATTTTAAATATTTAATATTAAACATTAGCAAAGATCACTTTATGGAGATGAAATTAATATCATCAGGGAGTTTTATAAACTGTCTCAATTTCTGGGTAGCCGCTCTTCAGCACTAACATCACACAGCATATTTGGTGCAGTGTAGATTTTCTTATTTTTTTGGTAGAATATATTTATTTAGTGCCATAGCAGAAGAAGCAATTAGCTGGCATTTCATGGGGCAATCTCCCAAGAACAATCCTGAGACAAGTGCAACTCCACCACAGATCAGACACTGGAAGGAGACACAGCTGGGGGCCCCGCAGACCTGCGGGTGTGTCAGGTTGCCCCACTTGACACCTTCTTGCAGGTTTTTCTTTTCCATGAGCAGCCTTCCCACTCACAAATGCTTCTTCTTTTTTATTGCCTCTGCCCTGACAGCCAAGCTCTTGGCACAGATGGTCAGGACCACAATGAGGACTCCGACCAGGAATGTCACCACGGGCCAGAGGAAGCAGTGCAAGAGAACAGTCTCATCATGGGTGCGCTTCAGCATCACATCATCCGGCCTGCGAAAAGGAGAGACAGAAGATGGAGAAAATATAAATCAGCATAATATCATCAATTCATCCTAACTGGAAGTCATCTAACATGGTAGGAGTAAAGGTGCTTTATTTGCCAAATGTTAGAAAATGATTAAGTAAGTGGACCATTTCATTCACAGCTTTCATTTGCCTGTTTATCACCAGCACTCATGGCAGACTGTGAGAGCTTTCTGCCTGCAGTGTTTACAGGCTAACAAGCTCATTTTGATTAAAAAACAAACAAAAAAAAACAAACAAACAAAACAAAAACAAAAACAAAAACAAAGAAAGAAAAAAGTGTTGGTGCTTTACATCTTCCAGGGAATGTGGTCAGCCATGAGAGATACAGTATCACACTGACTGTGGATTGCAAAACCACTCTGGCAGAAACATAATACCAGGCAGCATTTATACATATCTACCTTAAATGTTATCACACCCTGTGAAATGGATTTAAACAGTAATTAAAGCTTCACTTTCAGCTTCGAGCACTGATGTGTCCGTGGGGCTATATGGAGGCTCCTGATGAAGAAAGCTCTGGCTTGGATCTGGCAGAGAACAGTCCCAACTGGTCAGCACTGGACTGCTGGTGGCCCAGGCTAGCCCAGCTGCGCTGGTAGGCAGCAGCCTGCATGGAATTTATCCCCACGAGGACTACAGCCTGCCCCGGGGTGGCCAACTCGGCTCCTTCCCAGCAGTGGCTGTTTCAGCAATAAGCTGTGATTTGGTGCTGCAGACAGCAGTGCCTCAGTAGACTTGAGTAGGGTCCTACAGGGACACTTTGGTGAGACTCCCACAAGGGTCTGAACCTCCATGCCTCCACCAGCAGCATCAAATACACAGTCACAGCTGGGTCTGTGACAGGTTTATGCATCTCCAAAGGGAAAAGGAGGGAGGAGGAGAATTACAGGAGGAACCATCTCGAGACATTTGGAAATTTAGCAGTGCCATGCGTCTCAAAGTTCTGTTGTCCAACTGCCTCTTCCAAGTCTGGGATGTTGTTTGGGAAATGTGATGGCAGGTTTTCTTCAGCTCTGGCTCTTTCTGCTCTCCCTTGCAGTTTAACAGTTATTAAATCAGTCTCGTGGCATTTGCACTTTGCTGTTGCTTTCCCGTCTACAGGCAGAGACACACGGTCTGCTGGAAAACTATCTGCAAAGGAGAGAAACAGAACTTTCTCCAGTTAGAAGAATACCTGTAGTCTTGACTCGTGTTGGTCCTCACTTACATCGAACCCTCCCATCTCAAGTCGCTTCGTCAGCGCCACCTGACACTTCTTGGAGCAACAAATCTCACAGCCTAAAATCCTGGCAAGTTCCTGAAATCCTGCAGTGCAGTCCCAGGAGTTAAGGTCTCCTCACACAGTGGCACATGGGAGCAGATACCTGTTCAGTGGCTGTGCTGTCTCTCCCATAATAGCTTTGTCCTGATCAGAAAGCAGCACTAAGGAAGAATTCTCTGTAGGGGAAAAGGAAGGAACTCTTTCTGATTCACTGAGAAATTGAATGGAGGTGTTTATAAATCTACAGAGTTTTTTCTGTCCTTAAGGAGCTACTGGAGCCAGACTGCCAAGCTACACCTGATGCCAGATTTAATTACAACTTCATTTGCATTTGGGGGTTTCTCTCACCCAAAATTACTGTGTGGAGAATCCTCTGCACTGCGCCAGCCTGAAAGTCCCCAAGGCTGTCACCATGTATTTCTCTTTGTTTCTATAGTAAGGAGCAGAATAAAACTCAGATTGTGAGCAGCTCAGCTATAAAATTTGAAATTCAGCAGCATAAAAATTATCAAAAGAATCCCAGGTGTATTCAATAGTGGAACGCAAGAATTCTGCACAACCAAAATCCTCCAAATATATAAGCAGGCACAGGTGGTGACTATAAATTGAATAAAGTACTACTAACTTTATGGGGGCACTCTCACCAGTCTGTGCACCTGAACAGAAAAATCCTTTCACAAGAGGTTTAATACTGCTCCCTCATAGTTACTGTATCATCACCTGTGAATGAGAGTGCTAATTTGCAAGGAGGCCATAACTCACTCAGTCTTCACAGCTCTAAACTTATTAGTGACATTGCATTTTAAGTATTTTTTTAAGCAGATGTTAGTTCAAAAATAAGGGGCAAGCAAAAAACCTAGAAAATTGGATTCAATTAAAGGAAAGAAAACATGATTGGGGAAAGCAAGATATCTTTTTGACCGAATCTCAAATGTTTTGAAAAACATAGGTACCAAAGGTAGCAGCAATGGATTTCAAACACTCATTATAGGTGTGACTGTGACTTAGGGATTTAAAAGATTTTCCCTTTTGGACGAGAGTCAAAGACAGAGCCTTTAATTAAGTCTTGAGATGAGGTTTGGGTTTAGATGGGTATTATCGCTATTATTAGGTACAGCAAGAGTCCCTGTGCACTGGCGTGGCCTCACCTCGATTCCTGTGTGCAGTTTTGGGTGCCACAATATAGGAAAGATGTTGAGCTGTTGGAGTGCATCCAAAGGATGGACATGAGGATGGTGAAGGGCCTTGAGGGGAAGCCATATGAGTAGTGGCTGGAGTCACTCAGTTTGTTCAGTCTGGAGAAGAGAAGATTGAGGGGGGACCTCATTGCAGTTACTTCCTCACAAGGAGAAGAGGAGGGGCTGACACTGATCTCTTCTCTGTGGTGCCCAGCGACAGGACCCAAGGCAATGGCCTAAAGCTGAATCAGGGGAGGTTTAGGTTGGATATCAGGAAAAGGTTCTTCACCCAGAGGGTGTTTGGGCACTGGAACAGACTCCCCAGGGCCGTGGTCATAGCACCAAGCCTGTCTGAGTTCAAGAAGCATTTGGGCAGTGCTCTTGGGCACATGGTGTGACTTTTGGGAATGGTCCTGTGCAGGGTCAAGAGCTGGATGTGGTGATCCTTGTGGGTGCCTTCCAATTCAGAGTATTCTGTGGTTCTGTGGCACTTGAAACACAGTAATGTAACTGGGTTTGCTTAGCAAAGCTAGCAGTTTTGACTTTTCATGCTACTTTTCTAAAGGTGACTTGCCTGCTCCCACAGTCTGAAGGCTTGTTGTTTTACTCGGAAACAGAAAAGGAAAGGTGCTCTGTCCCCAGGGAACACTTCTCGTGGTAAAGACCTGTCTTTGCTGGAAAGCCTAACAGCATCACTCCCCTGGTGCTGAGGCAGCGATGTTGAACACAACGGAGGTAAATCATGCCTAGAAACACGTTTCTTTTCCCCGTGAAAATCAGCAGACATAATTAAATTGTTGCCTTGTTCCTGTAAGTACAGTGTCTTTAATAAAGCTATTTTTGCTCCATGACTTTCATACAGTACTTCAGTTCAAAGATGTTGGCGGAGGGGTTGCACATATTCTCCCTAAGCTTGATTATTGGCAATCTCTTCTTTCTAGCAGTGCTGCCATTCAGGTTTCCAGTAAATGCAAAACCTCTTGAGGGGATGTACCCCAAGTCCTAACGCCAGTTATCCACGCACAAAATAGCAGCAGAGGCAAGAAAGAGACCTAGGGGGACAAAAGGGGAAAAACCCACAATAATTTCAAGCCATGCTCAGGCATTCAGACCTGGTTCTTGCTGTAAACAGTGATGGCCACTGTGCAACACCACTAGTGCCCAGCAGCTGTCCCAGGGTGAAAGAACAAACAAACTGAAAACAAAATCCCTGAGAAGTCTCTACCTTAACCCTGAAAATGCAGCTTTCCCTTTCACCGAACAGACAAGGAGGGAGGAATTTTCTTTTCATTGCTAAAAGGTGAGACCAGGATTATTTTTAGCAGGACTTTGAGCTCAGGGCTAGACCCTTGTGGAGCTCTGAGCAGGGCTAACTGGATTAGTTGTTGCATTATACAACACATCCCTGTTCGGTTCTGCCAAGTAGTTCAGACAGACATCAGATAAAACAGGCCTTCATCAGAGCCTTCAGAGCAATTACTGAACATCATGGGGAGAATTGCAGCGCAGGGATTACCAAAAAGTCATGTAGGACCAAAAGGTTACAGGCACATAAACATTTCAGTCAACAATTATGAACCACACTGTGCACCTTATGTAGCACAACAAAACCTGACAGAGGTGGAGGTGCAGGATAGGGAAAGCTTACAAATATTTTTGTATTCAAACAATCTGGATTTAATGATGGTTGTAATACACTGCTTTTTCCCACAGATATTCACATCCCTTCGCTCTGACAAGCAGTCATTTTTTCCCTTATTGTTGCAAGATGCAGAGATCCTCAGCTGGATGGCTGCATGCAGAGGCAGCACAGCGTCTTACTGACGCTGTGTCCTTTCCCCCTCAGGCCCAAGCACTGCTCCACAGGGGCAGGGAATTAATTAAGAAAACTGTGAAGCAACAGAGCAAACCAAGATTTATGTTCCAACATTCATGGGTGAGCAGCCCTGCTACCTGAGCACCCTTGGCTTATATACATAATTATTCTGAGATAAGTGGGATCCCTGCAGGGGACCCCAGCAACATACAGGTTGTCACTAATCACTTGAGAGGGTTTGCTCTTCAAATCTCTGATGAATTTGTGTACAGCATCCTGCAGCAAACACAGAGGAGGTTAAAGCATGGCTGGCTCGAGTGCTATGCCTCAGCAAAGGAAACACAGAGTGTTCTCGTGTACAGGACAAACCCAGAGCTAAAACGCAATAACGCCACATGAATCAGCCACTAGTAAGAAATGACTTGACACAGGTTGCTCTGCTTGTCTCTGCATGGCGTGAGACAGCGAGGTCTGAGCTCATGGCAATCTTAGTTTCTCTCCTTTTGTTCTTGTTGTGGATGTCAGTGAGACCTGGAACATGAAGAAATAAAGTGACAGGATCTCATCCTGCCCGTTCCTGCAGGCATCCCACTTTAGGGCATGCAGCTGTGGCCCTTGTTTGCATGAGGTCATGCCTGCAGACCCCCGGGACACTCAGTGTGAGATCCAGAACACTGAAGCCCAAGAGCTCAGTGCCTTCTCTAACCTTTTGGCAACAGCCTGAGAACTTTATCTGAATTTGTCTCTTATCTGGGGGTCTGAAACACTGGAGGTTGGCTTCTACTGTGCAGGGCTTCCTTCAGACTGGGGTATCATCATTGCAACAGAGAGGCACCTTCACCAGAGATCCAGGAAAGCAACTTCCCCATGCGACTTGAACGCGTTGTCCCAAAGCTCGTCAAAGAAGAGTGGGACACCAAAGGTGAGCCGCCTACAGTGGCAGAGCAAAACCTCGCTCTTCAGTAAAGCACTGAGCTCCAAGATAAGCTGCACTTTGGCTCCCTAAAATAAATGTCAGGCAGCTGGTTTTGCTGGGCAGCTTGCTTTACAGTAACTAAGAATGGTTGAAATTGCCAAGTCTGCTTCTCATCCCTTTTATATAACTTTGAACTGTAAGAATGGCATCCCTTTTTTTGTCTTTTCAAAGTAATCTGTTGAAATGTGCACCACCAAACTGAAGGGAGATGTTAGCCAACAGTGCACTCTGCATGCAGCAACAATTCTGACAATGAAGCTGAAATAAATTTGATGAAGAGACGATGTTCATTCACTGCCTGTATTTTACCTAGACTTTTATTCTGCTGTTTCAAAAGGGAGAGTATTAATATTACAAATACGAGATTCTCTAAGGAACTGTTTACTGTATGTTTTATACAGACTGACAGAGAACAGTTAGCTTATCCACACAGTGAAAAAAATACTGTCAGAAAATATGCACACTTCTGTTTTGAAGGGAACAGACTTTTCCCTCAGTTTGTTGTGGTTCCTTTTTACAGCTTTGCAGGCTGCTTGGTCATCATTGCTCTAAAAGTATACCCAAGCAAGCACATTCCTAGTCAGCAGAACTTGTCTCCCAAAGCTCATTGCTATCTGCAGAAGAAAATAGATGGGGTACGCATTTCGGCTTAGACTATCTCGTAGTGTCTCTGGCAGAGAGCCTGTCTTATGCTGTGTATGAATTGCTGTACGATCAGCAAAAGGCAGTGTTTCAAGGCAGCCATTGTGCTGGCAAGAACTTTTAGCAGTATAGGATTCAGCATCTTTAAGGAAAAAAGCTCTGCCTGAGTGCTGCACAATTCCTCAGTGCCAGCTTACATAAACGGCAGATGCTAGGCAGCATGCAGCCTCAGAAAAACTTTGTTTTTGCTTCACCTAAATGTGATGTGAGAATCAGCTCACACAGCTCTGGACACCTACCACCCTACACTCCTTTACAGGAGAGAAATAAAAATTTCTGAGCATCTGACCTGTATCAGGCATTTACTTTGGGGTAAGATACAAGGCTCCTGTTTCTCTCCACTGACTAAAAAAGTTAACTTTCACATCATCCTTTCCACACCAGGTTAGATGTATCCTAGCCATGACTTCTGCAGACAGTCCCATGTTTCTGACTCTCCTGCCCACTCGGACAGTGGCTGTTGCAAGTCCCAGTTCTCAGGAGCACAAGGAACTGGCAACACCTGCCTGCCCAGAAAAACCAAAATCATAACTCGGCTCCTGGTTACCAGATCCAAGCATTGGCACTTTGTGGACCAGAGGACTCCCAAGAAGGTCCCTGACAGGTCTGATGTCATCACACAGGGTACTCTAAGTTTTAACCTCTGCATGCTGTAAGCAGTGTTTCTTTCCCCTCTAAAGGAAATCATTTTGCTACAAAACTTTGGTGGTGTCCCTCTGCAAAGAGTTAACCAGGGACAACAAACTCACCCTGTGCATGCTGACTAGGTCTACAGTATCTCCTGGGAGACAGCAATTACAACCAGCCTAGGACAAACCTGAAGCCCCAAGGCACTCAGCAGGACACCCGCAGGACAGTCAGGCATTTCTCCGCCTGCCACCCTGCTCCAGCTCCCTGGTTCATTCGAGGCCCAAGCACACGGGCATCCATTTTCCTCCTGCTTGTCTTTCTGAACTTAAATATCTGTTGCCAACACTCCCACACTGAGCCCTGAATTGCACCTGCAAGTCACGAGCTATTCCCTCATCTAACTTCCACGTGTTTGTGGAATAGGACTAATCTCATCCTGCCACCACATTACCTTTTATTTCCTGGCATATCACCATCAGAAAGAGACAGGAAAAACGAATCCCTCCTCTTTTTGTTTACTGAAGGAAGGAAACCACATGTCACTCTTATACACGTGGAAGTTACATCAACACTGGCAGTAAAAGTAAGAACTGAAACAGAAGGGGAGATGCTTTCGGTTACAACTTTCTACTCTGCAAGAATGTATGAAACCTGGCAGTTTTGTGGCTGTTTATTACACGTATCTGATCCATTAATCCTCTATAAACACAATTCCTGAATTAGTTTGTAGTATTTATTGATGTTCCCTTTTCTTCCATGAACACAATAGGGTTTATTTTCTGTGGAGGAAAGGAATGTTAATATCCACACCAGAAATCTTCCATCTGAGTGTTAAAAGCCAAGATGCTTTTTGCCATAAAAATTGCATGTTTTAAGGAAAACTTTTCTCAGAGTTTTGTATTTTTAGTTCAAGTGGTAAAAACACTCATTTTCTTTCCGTATAGCTTTTCATCAACAGAACTGCCTTGCAAAGTTCTGCACTGAGCTCTGTGTGATAAATGGTATCACTCTGGAGGGTTCTGCACATGTGTATATACATATGCATGCATTTATATATAATTTCAAAGAGAACCAATGGACAGCTGTTAAGCAGATGCATAAGCACTCCTGCCTAGCCAAAGGGAGATTACTCACCTCAAGTGCTGGTTAAAATAGCATGTAAATGGTTGAGAACCCACTTTCTCTTTCCAGTATTTCTGCTTGTACGTGACATTCTCAGAGTTCTCCTGATCGTCTCTTGCACAGGGAGGGATGTATGAACACTGCCAAGACACATTGCAAAACAGAGTTACTTCTGTGCTCAAGAACGCAAGGCATCACTTTTCTGCATTTTCCTCAGGATACCGGCGTGACTGAAATGGACAGAGAATAATAAACAAAAGCTCCAAAGAAACAAAAAAGAAATATTAGCTGAGTTTCACTTCAATTGCTAATTATTCTGTGCAGGTACTGGAAAAGAATATTGTAGGATTCAGAAAGAAAATAAAGGCTTTGTCATGTTTGCTCCACTCATAAACTAAATTGCCTCATAACATCTTGGGGATGATGAATGTGAAAATGATCATTCCATTTTGATGTATTTCTATCCAGCTGCATGGATTGGATTTGAATAACTTCCTATTTTCAGTGAGGCACGTAATCACAAGTTTTGTTAAGTATCATTCTAATAAATAACACAAAGAATCCAGCAAACTTTCCCAAATGATGGGATATCTGTCTGATGTCCACTGACAGAAGAAGGTATTCTCCCACTATTACAACACAGAGAAACGAGCAAAAAGGTTCACAGCCCTGCTTCAGCAGGGAAGTTCAGCATCTGCTTCTACTGTACAGAAGTCAAGGAAAGTTGAGCATGCAGCTGAGCTATCTGCAGATCTCACCCTCAGACATCTGCTTCAAAGCCCAGAGATCAAGGGAAATTCCTTCCCCAGCTTGGTGCCCTTGGGACTGGGCTTTCAGAGGCTCCCCTTTGGGTCACACACACACGCGTACCTTGTTTCCAAGCCTTTGACACACCACCCTCACCTCCTAGCCACAGGCAGTTAAACAATAGAAACCAAATAGTGCACTGAATCAAGTGTCAGCACTATCAGAGTTCAGTGTCCAAGCACAATCCCTCCTATTTTAAGCAGGCATCCATACAGGAAATCATGCTAGGAGATGTTGGACCACACTGAATAACAAAGCTTAACTGATCCTCGGGTAACACAAAGCCTTTTCACCCTGCAGGACGTATGGATGCCAAGGCTCCAGGTGCACACACAGAATCTTAATTCCTTTAAAATTGGGAGTTGCAAACAGAAAAAAAGTGTGACTGGGAAGGTAGCTAAAAAGCCTCCTAATTAGGAAGGATGAGGAAGCAGGAGGTGAAGGGTGTGGGAAGCCCCTCAGGGCGTGCCCGCATATGATCACAACATTGATTTCTCCACAGTAACCTGAAGGCAGTAACAACAAGGAGAGCGATACCCTCTCTAACACGAGAATAAAGATCACTCACTGTGCCCAGCGAGTGCTTCCTCTCCTTCTGCTGAGGTTTCACAGGGGCCTACCTTGCCCCCAGCTGCACACTATACCTAAGATGTACAGACCTACACGTCTGTGTCCACCATACTACAGCGTGAAGATTTGCCATTCCAAGAGGAAGGGAGAACTCTCAGGATTTTATTCCCCTGATCATGTAAAATCTGACCACTTCTGTCAGCACCTGCAATTGCTGCCAGTGTCTTGCATGCTTCAGTCTGAAAGAATCTGCAAGGTCTTCCTCGTTGCTGCCAAACTGAAACCTACATTTTCCACATGCAAGGATCCCCATTTTCAGATGGACTGCTGTCTGGTGTTGCCATGGCACAGGGGTCCCTTTAGTTCCCTGTTTACATGACCCTTAGCAATGACTGTTTCGCTGATGATGACGAAGGACGGAAAAGAGCAGCAACACCACTCTACTTCAGAAACCAGAATGCAGGATTTATTGCATACAGTTGTTGCCATCTTAAATAATATTCCTTGGTCAGCAGTGGTTTTGGTTTGGTTGTCTACTTTGGAAGTATCAAACACTCCTCCACACTCCCAGTGCATAAACGCATCTGTGCAGCAGCTGGGCAGAGTCAGCCAATTTGGCACAAAGACACCTGAGAGCACTGCTGGCTCTGCTCTGCCCCCCTGACAGCACCAACGTGCTGCACCATCCCAGCTGGTCACCTCCTCCCTGCTTGGCCCGGGGTCCAGCACTTCCAACATCCTCCGCTCTGATGTTTTCCCTTATGGACCATCTCCTGCTTTGGAAATGGCACCACATCCCATCAGTTGTGCACTCACTCCCTACATCTGGCTGTAGTCACCACCCTGCTCATCACAAGCCTCCAGCTTGTAGGTAGCCCCCAGCTTTTGGGGGCTCTAGAAAGAGCCCCCAAACCAGCCGCTATTTAGCCAGCGCACAAAAATGCAGAACTGGACAAAAGAGCTAAGTACCAATATACATAATTTTGCCTGAATTCACTCAGTTACCTCAAAACTCCTATTCCTGTGTTACTGGCTCCATACACATACTTCTTTTAGCCTCTGAAATGTTTCTTCCTCCTGGCTGAGCCTACTGCTGTCCTCTGCTATGAAAGCGCAACCACCCCACCACTCCTGTCTAAACTTTCTCTGGATCCTTCAGAGACCTTCCACTCCCACAAAACATTACTTGAATCCTTCACAAAGTTCGTAACCTGGTGAACTGTTGTTAGTTCCATCCTGATGTTCAGGCTTAGAAAAAAAACAGAGAGGTCTCCCTCCCCAAGCGATGTCCACTGAGCAGACAAGTATCAAGCTTTAACAGTCTCCCAGGACATTTCATCACAGAGCACTTCACATTTTTTCCCATCAGTCCCCATGCTGTTGGCTCGATATGAAGATACTAAAAATTGAGTTTTTCAGGGCAGGGGTTTTTCTTGGTTTGGAAGACGTAAAGGGGCCCACAGACAGTTTCTCCAGGCAGCACTTCTGTATTTTGGCATGCCAAAACAAGACAGTGTAGGGGAGTATTGCCAGTACCTACAGGAGGTACACCTGGGAGGTGGGCACAACAGTGAATGCTTTCCGTAACTCAGACTTCACATCATTCTCTGCACAAGTAATCCCAGCTGACAGAAAGCATGCTGGATACATTTCTACCTCTTCCTCTTTATCTTCATGTGGAAAACACAGAGATGCCTGGGGTCTTGCCATAAATTGATGTGACCTCTCTACTTCAGCCTGTTGAGGATTAACAGTCTTGAAGAGAGGAGTAGTCCCCGTCCAAATATGAATCCCAGGGGCCACCCTGAAACTTCAGCTCAATGAAGGCCTTGACAAAGGCCTTGACCCACAGAGAACACCCAAGATGCAATCCCAGTGTGAACATATCTGGAGTGAAATGTGAAACACTGGAGGTTATTTGCCTCCCCAGGGTGCCAGCACAGTCCCCACCAACCCAAGGTGCATTTTGTGCCTTTCAGATCCACAGGGGGTGGATCTCTCTTTACACCTCTAGGGCACTTTGCTTGACCAGCTGTATCACCCTCCAAAGCAGAGTCAGCAGGCAGATAAAAGGGAATCATAACCTCACAAAGTTTGCTGCTGTGAGTTGATGGCTGAATGTGAAATAGCTTCCACTTTGGCAACAGGCAGTTTCTGAAATGTTAATTCTGCAGTCCTCCCTTACAAGACATAGCACAAAATACTGGCAGCAAAACATAAACAAATGCCAACTGAAAGCAAGCTAGGACACCAGTAAAAATGTCAGTGAACAGCTAATATATCTTTACACCAAGGCTTTGTAGGATTTGTATCTGTGTTTGTTGTTGGGTACTCCCACTTCAGTGTCCCTGCAGATTGTCTGGGAAGATTTCTGGTCCTTCTGAACACTTCATGAGGGCAGATATTCTTCCACATCACAGAGAAAGAACAGATGCATAAACTCCTGACTGTAGTTTAAGTTCCAGGTTGCATTTCATGCTTTGCAAAGATTAATTCTTGCCTCATTCAGTCACATTTTTAGTTAAAAAAAAAAAAAAAAGACAGACTTCTTAGACTATAAGTCCAAGAAAATTTCAAATGCAAAGAGACATCAGGGCCCAAAGTAGAAGTTAAGTCAGCCCAACAAAAGACAGACCAAAGTCATTCAGGAGAAGACTTCAAACTCAGTTTCCAAGTGACATGTCAAGGACCATCCTCCTGGCGAGCTATGGGACAGAGCATGGACCATTTGTTTGGTGTGGCAAAGCCCCACAACGTGAGCTGGGGCACAGATCCACCTGCAGCCCCTGGTGGACCCCACACCACAACAAAGGGATGCCCAAAGGAGGTTGTGACTCTGAGGGAAGTCCATGTGGGAGCGGGGTCCTGGCAGGACCTGTGATCCTGTGGAGAGAGGAGCCCATGCTGGAGCAGGTTTTCTGGCAGGACTTGTGACTCTCTGGGGGGATGTATGCTGGAGCACTTTGTAAGGAACTACAGCCAGTGTGGGAAGGACCCACACTGGAGAAGGTAATGGAGGACGGTCTCCTGTGCAAGAGACCCAACACTGAAGCAGGGAAAGAGCGTGAAGAGGAAGGAGTGCCAATGTGTGATGAACTGACCACAGCCCACATTCCCTGTCCCTCTATGCTGGCGGGAAGGAGGAGGTAAAGAAAGTCAGGAGTGAAGTTAAGCTCAGGAAGAAGGGATAGGTAGGGGAAAGGCATTTTTAGATTTGATTTTACCCTTCTCTGATTTAAATGGCAATAAAGCAGATTAATTTCCCTGAGTCAAGTCCATTTTTCCCATGACGGTAAAGGGTGAGTGATCTCTCTCTGTCCTTATCTCAACCCATGAGCTTTTCATAACATTTTCTCTCTCCTGTCGACCTGGGGAACGGAGTGACACAGCAGCTTTGGTGGGGACCTCAAGTCCAGCCAAGGTCAATCCACCACACCAAGCAATACGTGATCTTCTCCTAAGTTTGTGAGTGAGCGTCTCCAGTCACTACTGGGTTACCTTCATGGCAGGGAAGGGAGGAAGTGCTGCCGCAACCATCCCACTGGGGCAGGACGTGAGCAGGGGGACTTGCTCCACTGGTACAAAAAATTTCCCCCTCCCTGCTGAGTGTACTGAGGGAACTGGAGCTGAGCACAATGTCTAGTTTCCACCTGCATCTGTCAGTGCAGATGAACAGCAGCAGCACAACCAGGTGCTGGGAGTGACCAAACCCATGACCCCTCACAGAGGCCCGAGGCTGGGAATGGTGCCCCAGGGGAGACAAGTGGGTGGTATGGTTTATCCATGGCCCCTGGGGCTGCTTCCAGAGGAACTGCTAGGCAGCATGTGCATAGTTTGCCTGCCACAGGCACCAGCCCAAACACAGGTCTGAATGCTTCACCAGATGCACCAGACTCTCACAAAATTATCACAAAGTTATATTTTGTTATGAAACCTCCTCTGTCTTAGGTCATATTTAAGAGAGTCCAAAAATCAAGCCCACTCCTATTTAGAAGTGCACGGAAGAGAGGACTGCACATCATCTCGTCAGGTGGAGCCGTTACAGAGGGAAGTGTGACGGGAGCACGGGCAGGTGTGCAGTGCAGACGAGGAGCAGCGGCTCGTTTGCTCCCCTGCCCCGGGACAAGGATGGGGAGAACCAGGTCCTGCTGCACAGACATCAGTCTGACTGACATCAGTCACTCCCCTAAATGTTTCTTGGGCAAAATGGTGGGTAACTTCTTCCAACCCTACACTTAACTGCAGATATAGAAAGGGAAACATCTAAAAAGCCAGAAAGCAGACCTTTTTAGCAGCTGACAGACCCCCCTGTCATCTTCCCCAGCCAGACTCATGGCCTGGTCCCTGCGCTGGCTGTATGCACCACCAACGTACCCGATGGCCAGAGAGTGATAGTGACAAATTGACTTTGGAATTAATCCCTCTTAAACCTTATCTCAGGGATTATTATTGCTATCAAGGCAGCTGAAGAAAGGCTACTGTCACTCCAATGAAATTTCTTCCTCTGAGACAGCAATCAAAAAAAAAAAAAAAAAAAAAAAAAAAAACCACAGATCACTCAGACTGAACACAAATGCAATCATGTCCAGTGCTTTATATATACATTCCTGGATTAACTCTGACCCAGCTATATAATCTTTTAAGAGCTAAAATGAATCCTGGGCTGTACAATGATGTGATTATCTTAGAAAGCAAGAGAAAAAGAAAAAAATCTTTTTCCTGCATCTAGAAAAACGTTTTTCTTCACTAGAACAGACAGATTCATCACTGCTATGTGTTTATATGTCAGCCCACTCTACTACAGAAAGTGGAAGATTTCTACTCAAAGACACGGGGAATTTTTGGGGGAAGGAAAGCTACTAACTGATGTAGTACTGTTGTGTGTTGTAAGGATCCTGAACTATGCCTTTTCCACACTATTGATTTACAGGGAAAAATTGCTACCCTGCAAGGAGAAGCAGCTAAGCAGAAAGTAAAATTTAAAGACTGTTCTAAACAAAATTGGTCTTTTTTTTTCCCCTTCTAGCTAGTTGGAACTGATTAGCATGTTGTATGTCTGTCTACGTGCATGAACACAAGGAGGCATAGGGCAAAAACGTGATGGGAACAGGAAGGGTTAAACAGCTCCCTAAGTGTTTGTTCATAAATACGTACTGAAACCTGAGCATTAAATCCAGCAGTTTCCTACTCTGTTGCTCTAACACATTTCAGCATAAAATCCTGAAAGCTTTTAAAGACTTTTAAAGTGAGACTTTAAAACAAAAATTAAAGGAGAGTGTAACTGTTTGGCTCCGCAGACACTGAAATAGGGAAAAAAAAGGGAAAACCAAAGCAACAGATAAAGACTTCAGTCCCTTACAAAGGTGCGTTTTCCTGATGAGACCTAACCAGCTTTTCTTCTTATTTTCTATTTGTTTTACATGAGCTTCTTAAAGTAGGGAAAACAATTAGAGCACTTTTTTTTCCTACATAGTTTTCCACGGAGATAAATTCAATTTCTACTAGAGAATACAGTTACATCAAAAAAATGCATCCTTTCTGCTTGGTCTCATCTGGTAAATGAAAAAGTTTCACACTCCAGTATCCCAGGGTAAACAGCCCACACCTAGAGATGCAAGGTGGAAGGTAAAGAAAACAGATTATATTTGTAAAAGCAGGAAAGTACCACACACTGCCAGCACACAGCCCTGTTTCCTTATTAATAGTTAAAATAAAATAAATTGGTAAATAAAAATAGTTTTCTGAGTGACATTTACAGGCATTACTTCTGAAGCTCGGGGTACCTCCCTGCAAGTGCAATTCAGCCCCTCGGCAGCTGCAATCCTTCTCTTCCCACCACACTTCCAGAAAGGCAGAAGAAAATAGGATCAAGAAGTGAAAACAAAACAAAACACTTGGACTAGTCAGAAAGGTATTGCGGTCACAGTCCAACTTGAAAGCCGCTACTGAACCTGCGGATGCTGCCAGAGTTGCTGAGCCCGGGCATTCTGGTGGCAAGGCTCAGCTCTTGCCTCCTATCTCCCACCTCCCATCCTTGCTGGAGATGGCCACAACAGAGCCATAGGGCCGTGCTCGGGCAGGGCCGTGCTGCACCCTTTGCAGGGCCACATCCCCTTCTCTGCATATCAAAAGGGAAGGGTGGCGTTTCGCCTGCATTTCATCAACTCCCCCTTGCTCACCTGAAAATGGAGAGATGTTTAGAGAAGTCCTGGGGCTCGGACAGCTGGGGCACTCCCGGCACACCTCTGCCACCACAGCCCTCTCCACAGGGAGCCTGGCAGCAGCGCTCCCAGGAAAAGGTTTGCAAAGCTTCCTCACAGCCCAACATTTCCTCTGCTTTGCGGTCGGGCACCATCCAGCACCGCAGCTTCATCACTGCTCATCACTTCGGAGTGGTGCCAACAATTTAATCCAAATCCTGTCATATTTAGCATCCTGCTACTTACTCTGCTGATTTTTGCCTCGACCACCCTTCCAAGATGCCAAGGGGAAAAAAGTAACCCTCAAACCCTGAGCATGAAACTTTACCTGTATTCCAAGGGACAGAGCACACTGGTGCAAGTATGACTGAGGAGATGTGAGGCTGCGTATCCCAACAGGACTCCCAAGCACGCTTCACAGCCCCTGCCAGCAGACCCTGCATCGTGCTTAGCATGACCCTTGGCACTACGTTACATCCACATCTCGGTCAAAGAGCTGAAATTTCCTTCTCCAGTACACTCCCAATTTCAAGTACTTTCAGGGGTAGGTGGATTCCAACACACATTTTTTTCTTCTGCAAACTACTTAATAAGATTTCCTCCACTCAGGTGGGTGCTGTCAACGCCATCTTTACCCAGCATAAAAAGAAAAAGAAGGGAGAATAATTGCCTTAAGTCACACATTGCCTTCAGACTTCCCCAGTTAGCTGGAAGATGCAGCTTTCACGACTTCTTCATTTGGTCTTTCGTGTGGGTGATGGAGGAGTTTAAGAATCAAAACAGCACGGAGAAGACTTCTGTTTTGGTGCAGCCCCTTCTCCAGCGCCTCGCCAGCAGCGGCTCCATTTACGTTTCTCCGTGCGCTTTGGGGAGCGGCACTGGGAAGTCCCCCACCCTCCGGGACGCGCAGCGGAGCGGCCCCGGGCACCGCCCGAGCAGACAGAGCTCCGGCCGGCAGCAGGAGTTTCTCTTCGTCTCCCCACCGGCGTCCCGGGGCTCCGGCGGGGCGGGCCGGGGAACGGCAGCGGAGCCTCCGCTGCTCTCCCTGCGCTGCCGCCCGCCAGCTGCGCTCCAGGCGCGGGCGGGACGGACTGGGAAGGGGCTGGTGGCGAAGAAGTGTGAGTGAGTGTGCATTGTGTGTGTGTGTGCGCGTGTGTGTGTGTGCGCGCATGTATCACATTAAGTACAGTATACAGTATAGTGTAATACACTGTAGAGTATACTATACATTATACACATAGTATAGTATACTATGCTATACAGAATCACAAAATATCCCGAATTGAAAGGCACCCACAGCGATCATCAAGTCCAGCTCCTGGCCCTGCACAGGGTAGCCGCAGGAGGCACACCATGTGTTTGAGCGCGAACGCTTCTTGAACTCTGTCAGCTCCGGTGCTGTGACCACTTCCCTGGGGAGCCTGTTCCAGTGCCCAGCCATCCTCTGGGTGAAGAACCTTTTCCTAGTATCGAGCCTAAACCTACCCTGAGATGCTACATATATATGAACACAACATATAAATATAGGTGTACAGTGTATAGTACGTTTATAGATATACACCGTAGAGATATACTACTTTTTGCTGGGCAGCAAGCAGAGAGGCATTTTGTACGGATGCTACCCCACTTCACTTACCACTCCCCACCTCCCAAAAGAGAAAACCCCGCACCGAACAGAGGGCGGGCGCCCGGAGCGGTGAAAGGGCACCGACCGCCGCGGCGGGGCCACCGCCCCGCATTTGGGGAGAGGAGGGCGTTCGCGGGTCTCACCTTGGGGTTGGTGCGCAGCTGCCGCTCGTCCTCATGGAGCAGGGCGGGCACGGAGGAGCGGGAGGTGCGGACCAGGACCTGGAGGCAGGGGTAGCGGGCGGTGCCGCGGCAGGCGGCCCCGCAGGAGAAGGTGCAGGCGAAGCGCTCCCCCAGCTGCCGCACCGCCAGCACCGTGCAGTTGGCGGAGCCGCCGCCGCCCCGCTCCTGCAGCGCCGGGCGAAGCCAGCAACAACCCAGACCCAAGAGGGAAAGCAAGCCGGCGGCGATGAGGAGGAAACCCAGCCGCATGCTCTTGTCCTCCGCCTCCGTGTACTCGTAAGCCGCCCGGCTCCTCGCCATCGCCCGGCTGCCGCTGGCATCCGCCGCCGGGCATCAGCCACTGCCATCGGGTAAAGCTCCCGCCGCTCCCCGCCTCCCTCCCCGCCTCCTCCGAGGCTGAGTGTGCGTGTAACCAGCAGGAAAAAAAAATTAGATAAATAAATAAAACGCAAATTCAATCCCGTCTGACCTAATTCAGGGCCCTCCGGGGGTGGAAAGGGACAGCTTGCAACGGGATTATCTGCCCTGGGGATTTGCTGTGCAGAGGGCTAGTCCGGATTAATACTGGGTACCATCATGCAATGTACAATATCTAGCAGAGGGTGGGTGGGGTCCTCTGAGTGCTTTGTGGCACCCCTCTAAGGCAACATCCCACGACTGGTTTGGTTAAGTTCTGGAGAGCCTGGATAAAGTCCTGTTTAGTACCCTTAGGCAACAAAGTCTGCAAGGTCTCTATGTATAGAGGAGGAAACTGATCTGAAATTAAACAAATTAAACCTACAAGTCAGAAGGCAGCTTCTATTTTCACCTTATTAATCGAGAAGGGACATAATGGGAATTGGCCAAATTTCCACTAACCTTTTTGGGGTGCAGGGTTAAGTGCCAGCCCCAATCCAGCATCTGCACAGCAGGGGCAGAGATAACAAGTAAGGAAGATGATAACCATCACACACAGGAATGGTTTTGAACAGGAAGGTATTGACCTTTGAAGGTTCACCCTAGGAAATGCTCTCTTCCAAGCAGGTTTGCAAGAAAAGCAGCTGATTCAAGAAAATATATTTATTTGGCAAATAAAATTTGGTTATTACCCAGCATTTCCCACTGTGGCAACACAGCAAGCTCTTCAGTGCCAAAGTACCATATGCAATACTTATATTTGTATTCTGTAGTCTTTATCACAGGCAATTAGGTAGAACAAAATGTGAGCCTCAGAGCTGATAGCTGAACTTAATGACATAGCAGACGAGAAGGTATAGAAACACAGAAAAAGTTTGGGAAATAGCACTTTACTTTTTTCAATCACTTTCCCACTGCAGAATGCAATGTTGAACTTTTATAAATGAAGCCAATCCATGGTTCTCCAAACGGACTATTGAGCAAGGTTTGGCAGGAAGGCTATTTAAGAGTCCACGCTGTGCCATGAATATAGATAGATGCAAATATTGTCCTTGCTTGCACCAGTGCACTACCACACTGCTCTCAGGCCAGCTGCTTTACAGTAGCCTGCCCTGATATCAAAGAGTTTCTGAAAAAGTGTATCAGCTCTGAGCCTGGGATTATGTTGTTTGTTTTTTTTTTTTTTTACCTAAACCTGCCATAGGTGTTTATACTAGAAACTGAACTCATCTTGGTTAGTCCTTGGCTCTGTTCATCCATTCCCATCATTTGGCTTTGCTGCCAGCACTTACTGAGACCAGTCTCTAACAGTGGGGGCTTGTTGCATAGAGCTTTGATAATATAAAAAATAAAATTACAATCAGGTTGGTCACTTACCACCTGAAGGGAAGCTCCAGCTCTGCTTTCTCAGTGTAGATGGGCTGTGACTTCCTTCTGTCTTACCTCCTGGACAGCTGGCCTTCCACACTTGGTTCAACTCCCTGCAATCCCTTGTACATAAAAGTGCTGTCGGACAAAAATTAAGGCAACAGCTCACTGGGTGACAGAGCAACCTTGAGTTGGTCCTCCTGTGTGCATCCAACCCTACATCACCCACAGCTGGAGGAGATGCTGAAGCTGTATTTTAACTGGGAATGGTCCTTAGTATTTGCCAGGGGACCTCATTGATTCTGAACTTCTGCACAAATGACTCAGTCAAGACTCAAAGTCTATTTGGATCAACTGGAAGTGAAAAATGATCATCAATGCCTGATCAATGTAGCAGAGTAAAGCTGGGTACTGTGGGCCTGTTGTGAAGATTTTAGCTCTGCTGTCATCTGCTGAGGGCAGGAGTCAGGATGGTGGCTCCAGGACCACAGGCTGCACCACGAGCCATCAGGGCTGAGAAGGCTGGCACACATTCAACGCCTGTACGAAAATCTCAGCAGCAGAACTGGTTGCTGCCTGCTCTTCTGGGCCCTTCCTTGCCCCACAACCAAGGGACAGCCTTACCGGTGGCCAACTGAGGATGAGCCACCTGGCACGGCCAGTGCTGAGAACACCTCTGCCTTGGTCAGGCACCGGGAGGCTGGGCAGCCCGGTGCGGCTCTGCCACCACACCCCCCCAGGCCGCTCATCGGGACTGAGCTCACACCTCTGTTCACTCCACAAGCCTAGTGGTGGTCCTTGGGATACTGACGGCATCTCTTCCAGGGAAGTGCCAGTAATGACCTACCTTTTCCAAAAGCAAATGTCTATACAAACAACGGAATGCCCTTTTAAAACCAATACTGTGATTCCCATCAGGAAGTAAACTGGCCTTCCAAGGGAAGATCCCTGGGGAACAACCAAACCAGCCCTTTAGTCAAGAATAAGAGCTTAGAGACCACTGAAGGGTTTCCACAGAGGTTCATCAGTGTCTGCACCAGAGCAGCTTTGGGACACCTGCCTTCCTTTAACTCCTCATCAGGACTGTTTACAGCTGATGCAGGATGGTCTAATCATGAAAACTGGCTACTTTACTGGACTGTTTGCTAAACCAGAGGGAGTTCAAACAAGTGGTTTCACAGAAAATTATTTTGGTAGTTTCAGCAGGAAAAACTTGTCATATACGCACATAATACCAAGAAGCTAACATGAAATGCAAATGATAAATTGAAGCCGAGGAAAATAATACACAAACTTGGTTAGCACTGCTAATCCAGAAGTGAGTTGAACCAGTAATACTCAAAACTACTGTTCAATGTGCTTTAACATTACTTTCAAAAAATAAAATTTACCTCTAATAGTAAAGTGGTTTTAAGTGGTAAAGCTACTGAAACAATTAAAGCCAAATTTCAAAGTAAGTTATCCAGCTGCATTTCCTCAGGTCTTTTAATTGTACTGAAAGCTTTCAGATTTATGAAGATGAGAGCATGCATGCTTATCAAAGAGAAACAAAAACTTTTAAATTCACATACTATATATGAAAATAAAAGCATCAGTTGTCAATCCAGACTAACCGCTTAGTCCAAATTAATGCATTACCAGAATTCAATTTCTACTAGCATAAATTTTGAGCAGTGGCAAATTTTGAGGAACACAATGAAAAGGTACTTAAAAACTAAGCACATTCAGAATTTTTGCTTTAATAGAAACAATTGTTATATTTAGGATCTTAAACCAAAAGCACTGTCTAGCTATCCAATGCTTAGGATGGCAGCTGCGCATTTAGCTTTTCTTGAGTGTGACAGAGAGCAATCAAACTTTCTGTTTCAGTCAATATCCAATCATGGAAGTACTTTCAACTGGAAGTTAGCAGGAATTGGTGGGGAGGGGGAGTTTCTTTTAGGTGTCTAGTAACTTTGAACAGTATTATTTAAAAGACAGGCAGCCTTCTTCTATAGCCATGGCCACCTAGGAGCCACTCAGGACCTTGCAAAGCTGATGGCCCCACAGACCTGTTTCCAGCACTGCCCAGGTCACACCAAAAACTCCTTCTGGTCTCTTCATGGTCAACAGAAAGAGTCCCTCAGGATTCTGCAAAAAATCTTGCATCTGACTACACTACACAAGTTCTTATTTGGGCACATTCTCCCTATATTTTTTATGGAACCTATAAAATGAAACAGACAAGTACAAGAAGTACTGGCTTGGGGACAGAGAGGGTTTCAGACATGAGACTCGGCCAAGAGGTATGACTACACATCTCTGTAGTGTATAAACGTCACATCCATGAGGCAGTGGTGTGGTCAGCCATGAATCCCAACACGGGGGCAGTTGACACTTCATTAAGGTCACAGTCACTTGACAAATATTTTTATCCATGTGAGTATTTTTTTCAGGCTTTCCTGGATTACCTGGGTCTTCAGTTAGATTAATCAAACCCATGAATGTTCTCACGTGCTTGTGTATTTGTGGCACCAGGCACTAAGCTGGAGGAGATTGAGTGCTGGGTGTTTTTTTTGTTTGTTCATTTTTAAACACCCCAGTGGAGCATCCTCAACCTCTTCCTCCATGACTCTATGGTACACCCTTGATTTTTCCACAAGCAGCATGGTTTGAGTAAGAATTGTTAAAACAGGAAGTGTTTTCTGCAATACCAGGTGTAATCAAATCAGTGAAACTCATGTTAACCCTGGAAGTTCAAAGAGGTGGATTTGCAGAGAAAGTGGAGCTAACTAGTCAATAAAGATTTGTAAACAATACGCATTAGGACTGTGAGCATATTGGACAGGCCAGAAATAGGAATACTTCTATTTATTTCCAAGAACACTGGGTTTTCTACTCAGAACTTACCTTGTGCATTGTTGTACAAAACCACAGTTATGGGGAAAAACACCCACCTCAAATAAAGGTATTTTAAATACAGCACTCTAGTATTTCCCTATTCATAGTGTTAGTGGAACGTAAAATCATATTAAATAAGTCTCAGACCTTAACTGTCAGTCTGAAAATATCCAGGTCAATTCAGTCAACCCATCTGCCACATGAGCATGTAAATGAGGACTGAGGTTTTCTTCCTTTCAGTAAAAAAAGCAGTATTTTTTTTCCCAATTTTTAAAATTAATAAGGTATCAGTTAAGAAGTGGTTTCAATCTTACACCTTGTTTTCTGTTTGAATGTTTCTTTTGCTTCAACCCAGAATGCAATATGAAATTAAGTCACAGATTCTAAAGTCTCCATATATGCTTATTTAATTGATAAATGAGGGGCAGAGTGTTCTTCCACCTGGAAGGAGCAAAGCACCAGTTCCATGCTCACACAGGTGAGAAGTTTCCCAAAATCAGGCATCTCATATTTCTGAAAGACTGGGCAGTTGAATACAACTGTATCATCAAGTATTTTTGGGGGAGAATTTAGGTTCCCAATTTCAGCTTAATTGTTTTTAAAGTGCCATGGGTATTTAGTATTTTAATGTAATTGATCTTGCTCCCTTTACCATATGTTGCTAATTTCCATGATAAGAAACAATTACATGTGATTTGAAGATGGAAATAATCACTTCAGGAATCTTTACCCCCCAAAAAAAAATTGTGGAGGGAACAAGATGCTTTTGAAAAATTATTGTTCTCAAAATTTATAAATTTATGTTTGGATAATTGAATATATGTTTGAATCTGCTTTGGTTTGAGAAAAAGAAAAAGCTGCCATCTTTTTCAACTGTGTTAGCTATCATATGGATTATAACCATCCTCTTCTTTCAAGCTGGGAAAACTTTGCTTTAATCATAGAAAAAATATCAACAGGCTTATATTTTTATATTTACTATCTTAAAATAGATATTAAAAAAAGTTCAGAATTTAAAATTTGCCATACACCTGATACAGAGCCACAGCAAGGCCACTAATGGTCCAAGTTCCAAGCATAATTCAATACATGCAAACAAGCTGCTTTTGCACTACACAGAAAAATGGGTCAAAATGTAAAAACAAAATTCCAGGATTCACTGACACATCTTTTCTTGCTTTGGTAATTTCAGATATTTTTCAATGATCTGCATCACTAGAGGCAACTCAATGAGAAGTGGCAACCATATGTAGAAAAAGAAAACCATCCCAACAGTTCAGGTTTTTCTTCCTCCGCTCAGAACAGTTACAGTTTTCAGAACCAGTCTATATTCACGTTTATTTGCATCTGGAAGTTCAAGTAGTAGCGATCACCAAATGAAATGTATTTCTGTTTTAAGTGGGAAAACATCAACATGGAATTAAGCTATGATCAGTTCCAACCCAAGCTTCTCCCAAGTGACGAATTCTTGAAGCGTCTTTCTAACATTTGACATGTTACCCACCCATTTTGCTAAAAATTATTTGCTATGATAGAGAGGGGATCTGAAACAAAGGTTAACCAAACTTTTTGGCCGTGGAAACTTTACTGTGGAAAAGAATATGAAACTCTCATAAATCTACTTGTCAGCAGCAAAAAGACTCTTCAAGTGTCTTAACCACTGTACAGCTTGATAGTTTTAATACTTCAATTTTTTTTCCATTTTTCATTGTTGAAGAAATAATTTCACAATCTCAAATCAAAGTCAACACTGCAGTGAGGAGAGCTTTTCTACTTTATTACAAAGAGAAGAAGCCTTTATGTGGTCAGAAAATACAAGATTGATCTTTTTTTTTTCTCTTCCTATGAAACGCTGCTGTTCAAACAGCCAGAGTGAATTGTCTCAGTTCACTTCTTTAAGTCCCATCACATTCACTTGGGTATGGATGTCCTTGGCTGCTGAAAATCTGGCCCTTTAGTGCACAGGGCGACAAAGTAGTCCCCTGACCAGCAGTTCCAGAATGTCCCGTTTTCATATATTGCATCCATGCACACCTCCTAAAAATGAGGTACAGCAGGGCAAACATTTTCCAAAATAGATGTCATATATATAATATATACACATTCGTACATACATACCTTTATTCATGTGATGTCCAAAAATTTAAAAAAAATGTACACATTTATTACAAAATCGTAACAAAGACTGGACAGTGTTTTGCTCATTCTGGAAAGATGAAGCTCAGTAATACACAACTCTGGAAAGTAACCAGAGACTGTGGCAATATCTTTCTTCTAAACAGTCAGATATTCTTGCATTAAGCTTGGCGAAAACTGCCTTTCAAAAACAGAAGGGGAAGTAAAATGAAGGAAGCAAACCTTGCTCATCTTTCCAAATGAAATACGAGAAGGATCTTCACATAAAAATGCACAAACATTTTTTATTACCAATAGTGCTACAATGAACAATGCAAATTTTGTTGTCAAATTTTTTGTCTTTTTTCTTTTTTTTTGTTTTTACATTTTGGAAAACTAAGTGGTAAACTTTTGTCAGTGTACTCGCTTGTCTTTACAGACCCAAGCTTGTCTGCTGGCAAAAAAGAAAACAGAAACAAAAATTCAGACCCTGCTCAAACTAAAGAAAAACAATTACAAATTTAGTTGTTGGGCAGCACATAATTAGTAAGGCAGGACCTCAAATGGTGACCCTTCACATGAGCCAATTGCCAGATCCTCAAGGAATTAAAACCAAGATGCCTGAGCCACATCAGTTCTGCAGTTATGTTGAGTATTGTGCTGAGACAGCCATACCCCAAGAAAAGGGAAGTCTTTAGAAGGCTTGCTGAGCAGGGTTGTAGTTGAAGGTTGATGGCAGATGAGGCCTTTCTTCTAATTTGTCATATTCCAGGTGGAACTCCTACAGTTAAAAAAAAAAAAAAAAAGACAAAACCAAATAAAACAATGTATCATTTACCTGTCAAGACCTGGTCTACCAGCCAGACTTGAAAAGCACAAATACAGAGGAGATCAAGTACTAACTTACCCTAAGGCAAAACATGACTTTGCTATCTTGGATTCCGTATTTTAAGGAGATAAAAAGTAGTAAATCACAACCACCCTAAGCCATTACACCCACAACACGTAGGCTCTCCTATTCTTTTGAATGTTACATGACCCTCAGAACCCTTGTTATAATCTCAAACAATTTGATGTATGCACATACACAAAACACAAATAACATAGTCACCGCATGAGCTGAATTACAAACAAAAGCTGTCTTTCAACATGTCAGGAGTATAGAGGCTTATTTTGGATTAACTAAAGTTTTGGAATATTTTTCTGTCATATTATCAGACCAAATAGCTTCAAGATGCACCAGGGTAGGTTCAGGTTGGACATCAGGGAGGCGTTCAAGAAACAACTGGACTTAGTGCTAAGGTCTATTTGACATGGTGGTGATCAATAAAGGCTGGATTTGATCTTAGAAGTATTTTCTAACCTAAATGATTAATTGAAAATGTCCAGGTTTTGCCTTTGGAAATATTACCTAAAATGCTAGAGACAAAGTACTGAGACCCACTGAAGCCAAAATTTATCAAAATATTCCACCACATTTCACACTCATATTTAAGCTGCTGACCCACCAAACCTGAAAGCTTGTGTTTTCCAGACCCTTTCAGCAGTTTAACTGTGTCTCATCCCTATTTTAACTTCATTCAAGAAACAGGGTAAGCAGAAGTTTCAGAACTGTTCTTTAAGGGTGCGTCTTGGTAATTCAACAACCACCTTGGACATGCACAGATAATTTATTTTGCCTAACTTGGTGGAGAACCTCAGCAGAACATCATCTGTATCTGCAAAGCAAACTTACCCCATTATTTTCACACAGAGATGAAAACATGGAGTAATGAAGAGATTATTTTAGAACACTAAAATAATTATTATGATTTAAATGATTTAAATGATTTAAAAACTAAATCAATGCAAGAACAGAAGTAAAATCTAAGAAACCCAGTTCTCAGATCTCTCTCTTCTTTCAAGGCAAAACAAAGTCCATTTAGCACAGAAAGAACATTCAGCGTGGTAAGCAGACAGAGTAGTGGAAAATGTGAAGCATTCTGTATTCCCCTGAGAATACTGTCCCTAAAACTGGCAAACCCTAGCAAAAGCTATGTTGAGGTTATAGCCATCTGCACTGGAACGTTGCACATCTGCTTCATTTCTAGTTCCTGGCTCTCTACTCCAACCAAAGACTTTTTAGGATTTTTTTCTCTGGTTGTTTTTTGGGGGTTGTTTCTTTATTTATTTAGGTGGTGTGTTTGTTTGTTTGGGCTTTTTAGGTCATATATACACAAGTGAATTGCTTCTGGCATTCCTAATAAAAACTGCATGCCAGTTGGTGTATGATCTCTTTTTGAGCAGATATACACACATGCTGAGACTGAAGAGATGCTGCTCCCTCCTTGGGTAAGAAGCAAGATCAAGGGGTACAAGTCCATGCACGTACTTTGGTGTCAAAGGCTGGATCATAGGGAGCCTACACCAAGGGTGGAGAGGGACTTTTTGCAAGGGCATGTAGTAATAGGACAAGGGGAAGTGGCTTTAAGATGAAGAAGGGTAAGATTCAGACTGGATATTAGAAACCAATTCTTTACTGTGAGGGTGGCGAGGCACTGGAACAGGCTGTCCAGAGAAGTTGTGGCTGCCCCATCCCTGGAAGTCTTTAAGACCAGGCTAGACTGGGCTTTGAGCAAACTGGTCTAGTGGAAGGTGTTCTTGTGCATGGCATGGGGATTAAACTAGGTGGTCTTTAAGGTCTCTTCCAACTCAAA
>VYZQ01055650.1:2618-18002 GCA_013400655.1 Mystacornis crossleyi
ACCCAAACCAAAAAAAAAAAAGAACCCTGAGGACAGACAGCATTCTCAGCCCGCTTAAAAAAAAAAAAAAAGTTTCTCTCAACATTTGCTTTGGCATTCTTATAGTGTAGCATGCCAGAACTGTACCTTCTAGTAGTCTGTTAAAATATTTATGTGCTTGCAATATTTTAAATGCACTGGTATTCTGGATGTTTTGGGAAGGCTGGAGAGACCAAGAGGAATAAAGGAACACGTTTCAACATCAGTCTGAAGCATGACGACATGATGAGGAGTTCTGGGCTAGCACCAGACATCATGGACTGCCAGAATCCATGCATCAGAACAGCTAGACTGGTTCAGGCTACTTTAATTGAGACAAATGGGAACTGTGTGTCCTGGAAGTTAGCGTTGAGGTGTTGTCTCCACTGTTTGGTTGTGGGTGCCACTGTGGTTTTACACCCCACACCCTACTGCAGTTTTCCAAAACTCAAACAATAAATCACCAAAACTCAAACACTAAATCTCCGTTTTACAACCAGAGGTAACTCAGTCTGGGAAGGGTCACCAAAGCAGCAGTTTCCCCAAGCAAAATTGTTTTGCTGTCCTCATTATGAACTAAAAAGAAACTTTTCTGATCATCTGTGCCAGGGCAGCACAGCCTTGCCAGAATAGTAGAGATCGACTTCACACTCAGAGAGCTCTCCTTCGAAGACTGATGCTGAAATCCCAGTAAGATGTGCCAATGCCTGTTTCCTATCTCTCCTATGCAGGGAAAGGGGGTCTCTGGCTGGCTGACAGTTGAAAAGATCCTGATGCCTACTTTCCAGCCAGATGACAGATGTATAAGAAAGGCTGTCAACTCATTTCTCATAAAGCAATTCTAAAAAGTATGGCATCTTTCAGCTCACACTGAGTATGAACAACCCATTGAACCCCTAAATCCTTTTAAAAAAACTATGTGGTGATTCCACCAGTATGAGCCTGCCAGGTCTAGACTAAATGTAGACTGCCCAGGTATTCTGTGTGAGGTCAAATGTATGAACTGTTCTATTTAGTGAAATATCTCACTACAATATTTCACAGCATCAGTCCATTAAATTTTATGCCTCTACATTTAGGAATGATAGCTACCTACAGAAAGTAACTATCACTGTACCTTAACCCCATTAAATGCTGTACAGAGGTGAGAATATTTCACTTGATAAAAACCAAACAGAAACAAGCAAACAAAAAAAGTTTTAAATTGTCCTACAAGGGAAAATAATACATTTGTACTTCCCTTGGTCAAAACATAAGCTCACCATTTGATTGCAACTTGTTTGATAGAAATCTGTTAATACTTTTATAATGGTCCTTGAGGAATCAGAGGAAAAACAGCACACAGAAAAGAGCAACATAAAGAGCATCAAGACATCTGATGAATACCCAAGCAGTGGAAGAAGTGAAAATGATTAATGGTGTAGAATCAGCACACAGCAGCACAGTGGAAGATAGCTGGGGTTTAGAAAGCAGGGCCATTAACACACAAGGTGAAATGACCACGCAAACACTGGTGGCTGAAGGACAAGGTAGCAGGAGACAAAACAAAGTTACTGTTGCCTGTAATACGAGGTACTAAAAAGCCAGGGCAGCAGGCCAACATACTGATGAGAAAGAGCAAAGCACGGTAATTATTCCTCCCCTCTCATGAAAAAGCGGCAGGGTTAATTTTATCCTGGAACAAAAACCATATGCCATTGAAGGAGCATTATGGGATCAGCTCAATATCCTAACCTAGCTGTCATATAAGAGGGTTTTTTTTTTTTTCCTTAAGAACTTGGCAGTGGAAAAAAAAATCACATGGCATCTTGCAAATTATTATTTTCTCAAAAGGACATTAAAAAGGGAAAAAGGTTTTAAAATCTAACCCTACTAAAAAAAAAAAAAAAAGGCTTGTTCCTTTTAAAAATTTTAGAATCTAGATGAATTGCCACAAACCTGGGGAAATTCTGAACCTGGGCTCATATTCTGAGCAAAATTCAGATGACCGATATGAAATGTGAGTCCTGCTTCTGTTGTGCTGTTTCAAAGGCACATGTTTTGAGTTTTCCATGAAGTTCAAACTCTACTTCAAAAGAAGCTACTTTTCTTTTGCATAGCCAAACAACAAAATCTAATACAATTAAAATTATATAGCATCCTTTTAGCTCTCATTTAGAAGAAAACCTTCTAGATGTAAAACAAATGCAAGGGCTGTAGCTGCATGTTGCTATGCTGGCAGTCAGATCCAGTCTGATTCACAATGGACTTCAACTTCTTTTAGGTAGTAGAAACAGCTAATTGATATTCAGAGAAGCATAAGGGAAATAGCACTTCTTATCAGTGCAAAGAGTAGAGAAACTGCCCTTTTACACATTAGCTTTATCTCTATTCCAGTACAAACCTCCATTTAATGTTTTATCTGATGATGCCATACATTTTCCAGACTGCTGCTGAGCTCCTTCGGGATGTTACAGATGCCATGGTCACTGCACGCAAGGGAAGCTTCCTACAGAATATGCAGGACTTTTACAGAGGTGACATCAAACCAAGCTAAACTATCTCCTCTGGCACTATTTAAATCATACCTTTCTTGTTACAGGTGTACATACAGCAGTCTACCATAAGTCCATTTTCAACAAGCAGCTCAGTCTTTCACTGTTTTCTATGCTGCCATTAAAAAAAAAAAAAAAAAAAGGTTATACAGAGTCTTCAAAAATGTAGATTATTGACCATTAGCAGCATCCAGACAATTTTGGAACTGTCACAGTTCTTTGATACATCAAAAGGTTTTAAATACTCTTATGATAGAGGCATTATAGAATGAATTGCTTTCGAAGTGGAACTCAGTATCTTATCTTTTCATTTCGCATTATTCTGTTTGGCCAGAAGGCTCAGCAGGCCTCTCTGCCACTGCAGCCAGGGCAGTGCACAACAGCATTCCTGCTCAGTGGCTGGATCAGCCAGTGACTGATTACATTGTCTGGTCTTATGCTGTCCTACAGCCTTGATAGATCCCTTAATGCTGAAGGACTTGACTCTCCTTATGACCTCTTCCTCCCTGACCTTCATTCAGCCATTGCCAACTGAGACCATGGCAGACGAGATCCATCGTTAAAGGAAAGGGTCTTTAAAGTTTTTGCTGAGACTGACACTGAAGATATTTCCTGTTTAGACATCTGTCCCAAACTATTCAAAATCTTTTTCCCTCTATTGCGCGTTCAATTTACATGAATTCATGGAAAAAAGTAAGGTTGCAATTTTATGTCCCTCATTTTTGTATTAGATCTATTTTAATACCAATAAAGTATGCAAAAAACATTATTGAATCCTTTAAACCATATGTTAACTAGACTCAGACCCTCTTGCCTTAAAAACATGAACTAAAGAGCTCCTCATAAAAATAATCATCTTTTTTGCAGCTCCTCATGATTCAGTTCTCAGCCTTTTACATAGCACATGCAAGAGAGGGAAGCTGAAAGGCAAGGTCCAGAGCTGTTAGTTTGGTAAGCATCTCATTTTACTTTGCCTCCTACTCCATGTAGTCCTGTTGTAGTGTCTTCGGTTGATAAAAGGTTTTCTCAGGTTAATTCATGTTTTCCCCTGAGTTCTGTGTAAGTCCCTTTTAGTCTTGCAAGTTTTATCTCTGTACCCCTGTTGTTATGGTTATTATTCCCTTAGGTTTTGTTCCTCCCCTTAAAGTTGGCTATTCCCCCTTCCCCGCCTACTAGGCAGAGAATCCCTGTCCCTCTGCTTCTTCTGCCCCGCCTCGTGAGCGGAGATCCCTTGTCAATCCCCCCATGGCACACCTCCCCTTCTCGAAGGTTCCCCTGAACTCGGTGTGTCATTGATCTGTGTCCCCGAATCCCTCCTATCCCATCTCCCAGTTGGTTGTCACCCTGTCATTCCTCCATGAATCCACCCCTTTATTCCTTGCCCATTGGTCCCTGAGCTAGCCCTCCCCCAGTACAAAACCGGCTGTAACCCTGAAAGCCCTGTCACTCCTCTGTGGTCCCTTTGGAGATTAAAACCTCTGAAACCCACACGAGCGACCCCTCCTTCCTTCTTTACTCCTGTGGACGCGGATCAATCGCAGGGGCTCTTCTGCCACCTCTGTGAGGACACTGCTTTGTCCCTCAGCTGCCACAGGCCACCAGGACGCCTGCAGTGGGATGCGGTGAGCCAGAGCAAGGACCACCCCAGCGTCATACTCCAAATGCTAAGAAGTATCAGTCTCAAAGTAAAGATGCTCCATTTTACAGGAAGGTGATAGTCACTGCTATTTCTAAAAGGCGATTTTTAGCTTGGCCTAGGGGTCTCAACACGCCACTTTTCCACAGAAGAGCGCGATCTGTATCTGAGCAGGTAAGAACTCCAGGGGATCATAAGGCAGTGGAGAGATCAAGCATGTTGTGGGTGAGAGCTGGCCAGCAGAGCCCTCCAGCAGGATGCCCAAGGACAGGCACCCTGCATTTCGGCAACCTGCCCTCACGCAGAACACTGGGGCCTGCTGCAGAGGAAAGGCTCTAAAATACCCCTCTATCCCCAGGTTTTCTGGCAACTGTCTCGTTGATCCAGTGATATCACTTACCATTAACAGACTGAGTCTCTCACATAGGGAGTGCTTACACTAATTTTTGTTCTGTTTATATAACCACTTGATCAGAAAAATTCTTTCGTGTTTATATTTTATATGCTTCAATAATAAACAGATATTTCTTCAATACTGGCAATTTCTTGCAGTCAGAGACAGTTCAGAGGTCACAGATTACTGAGACTGCTCTTTGTCAAGGGGGGTGTTTTTCACGTGGGTCTAATTTAACCGTAATCCTACCTCGTGTTGCTTCACCATTTTTATAGCTGTAACTTATCTAGATTAGATATTTTGAATCGCAAAGTTATGATTATAGTGAAGTTAACTGTATTTATGTTGATGACAGAAATTATGTATAATTTCCTTGCTTGTTTTATCTTCTTGAACACTGAGATTTGAAGGAGAATTTTTCAAAGGCACAAAACCAAGAGAAGTCTCTCCTGCATAAGGAGTTATTTGAAATCTGGCACTGCACTTTAAATTTGGCCTGTACCCTAACTCTGCCAGCCTTTGAATGGACTTGGACTTGTGATCAATGGTTTTGCTTTTAAAAACCTGTTCATTACCACTTTTGAAAATTACTTGCCTGACAGCTAAGGAGAATAGTTCGATGGTTAGTGCTTGCTTGTCAATACAATGAGTGGGAGTCAGCACCTGCTTCCTCCTCCCTGTCTTCAGCCTATTGCTTGGGCCCTTCCTGTGAGTGTGACATTTTTGAAACAGGGCTGCTAAGGGTGTGAGCTGCCAGGGAGGCTTCCCAGTTACCTCGATGAACATGCAAACATCGATACAGTTACACTAGAGCTCACAGCTGTAGTACAGCTTATATCTGTTCCTGCAGTAAGATTGACTTTAAGTCTGTTGACACTAAATTATGTTAAAACAGTTGTATTCAGCAAGAAAAAAACCTGGTATAGAGGAGTCCACAGCCTCACTTTATTTCAGTTTCCACCTCCAAAATAATGCTTTCTTTGCCTATAACAAGAGTTGCAGTATTCCATTACAAATCTTCTCGTAACAATCCTGACTTAAGGTATTATCAGAATCCCTCCCCCAGTCTACCCCTCGTTGTTCACTCCCACAGCTTAGATAGCTATGTTTGGATGACATTTGTGTAGTTCTGCTGAGAGCTGATCTGGCTTTAAAATACCTCTGTCCTTCTGACAGATTACCTTTTAGAGTGGCCAGTTTCCAGAGCAGGCTCGCAACATGGTCATACTTTAAACTTAAAGGATTTAAGACAGAAGAATAAGATTATTTGCCTCGAAGGAAGGCAACATTTATGCCAGTCTGCCATCCTAAACAACATATTGTGGAAGTACAATCCCAAGTGCTCCAGAAATGAGGGCTATACCAAGTAATCTGTTGAGATACATCATACTGAGAAAACTGAACTGCTGTATCACTATACGTTTATTCCAGTTGCAGTGTTAGACATGCTGTTAAGCTTTTAAAATGAGGTACTTGATCCTAGATTTCTCCTCCCATCCTGTTTTTCTGCCCAGTGTTACCTATGACACTGTTTCAAAGTCACCTCTCGACAGATGTTGCTGAGCCTGCAAATGCCCCATCCTCCTGTGCAAAACCACCTTTCAGCTACAAGCCTTCCTCCCACTGCCCTTGCCTCATGGAGGTCACCCACTGCCCTGCAACAGTCCTCTGCTCCATGGGCACGTCACACCAGCAGTAGCACAAACACACTGAGCTCTGGAACTTCCTAATATGGCCACACTCTGTAGTTTTGGTTTAAACCTCCCCTTCACAAGCAAACTCTATTCTGGTTACCCCTAAATACAAGATTCTCAAAAGAGATGTGGACAGGCTGGAGAGAGTCCCGAGAAGGGCCACCGGGCTGATCAGAGGGGTGGGAAGCCTGTCATATGAGGAAAGTCTGAGAGAATTGGGCTTGTTTAGCCTTGAGAAAAGAAGTTTTATAGGACACCTCCTTATCATGTTCCAGTACTTAAAGAGTGGCAGCAGAGAAGATGGAGGCTCCCTTTTTGCAAGGCATTCTATGGGAAGAATGAGGGGTAATGGATACAAGTTATTCATGAGATTCCAACTGGATGCAAGAGGAAAATTTTTCATAAAAGGAACAATTAGCCATTGGAATAATCTTCCCAGGGAAGTAGTGAATTCCCCAGCATTAGACATTTTGAAGATTCAGATAGACATGGTGAAGGGACACCTTTTCTAGACCATGCTTTTGCCAAGAAAATTTGGATCAAATGCTGCTTGAGTTCTCTACCAGTATGGTATGCTTCAATTCTATGATTATGATGATTATTTTTTAATGAAACTAATCATCATGTTCAGATAAGTATTTAATATGTACCTTTGGTAGTTCCCAACAGGCATTACAGAATAACTAACAGCTGAATCCCAAAAACCAGACCTGTTACTCAGATGTTAGGAGCCCTTAGAGTTAAAACCAGATTAGTTTTGACATACTCATCATGAAGTGATGAACACTTAGGCTCTTCACTTTTCACAGTATGTACAAGTTTCTTCGTTTGCATGAAAAGCCTCCATGCAAGAAAGCATTTTGTTGCTTTCCTTTTAACCATTGCACACTTCCGTCACCAAGATAATCTGAGGTTTAGACAGGTATCAACACATAGTCGGTCTCTTCTGCATGAACCCATTTATCCACATACAGACTTTTTTTTTTTTTTTTNGAAAGGAAATGCTTGCTATGAATAAAATTGTCATTCTCCTCTTTGCACCATGTAAGAGAACAATATAAAGAGAATCTGTTCTGGCACCTATTCCTGCTGCGCTCTTTCTGCAGTCTAGGAAAAAAAACCCTACAGTGTGGTAACCTTTGTCTCTGCCTCACTTACTCTTACAGAAAGTTAAAAACCACATACATTTTTCATTTCACAAGCCAGTCATGATGAAAAGATACTTTGCAAGTTTCCTCAGAGACAATGTTATTTGCTGAATAGAAACATAGAGGTAAGGTTCCTACTTATGAATACAGTTTGCCAAAGAGAATAATTAAACTAAAATTTTAGACGTGAAACAATTAGAAGCCAAGATAACCATGCCAAAAAAGTGCCAAACAAGGAAAACCAAAATATATTGACTCCCCTATATTGTTCAGACAACACTGGTCTTTATTAAAAGTATCAAATCACTGCAAAATCAATTAAGGATGAAAATAGTGAATTCACTAGTGTGAATATCTCACATGAGAAAGCAAGCTGAAACTGCAACACAAACCCCTGCAGAAGCATCCTTTCCAAGAAACACTGGATGTCACAATGAAAAAAAAAGAATTAGAAGTCACCACTTCAGACTAACATCAGATCACCCTAAGGAAACATTTGCATATTTCAACAGTTGAGAGCATTGCTGTTTACAGTCTAGTTAAATCCCTTCACAAATAGGGACACTATACTTCCCTCTTTAATGCCTCAGGGAATAGTCATCTTTTATACAATATTTGAGTTTTCCCATCAACAGTCTAATGCTGTATCTGTGATGAAATATTCCACAGTTCCTCCTACATTATTCTCTTATAGCTGTCCTTGCACTGACTCACCTTTGTTAGCAGAGATTCCAAAAGACCTCTTACCTCAAAAAACCCCCTCCCTACTTTTAGTCTTGCGACCTGTCATCCTTGCCTCTTGTGCAAAATTCTCCTAAAAACAACTGCTCCAATCCTTTGCCTTCCTGTTTTTATGCCTACCTGCTGTATTTCTGCATCATCAAAGGAGAATTTCAAGTCCACTCTCTGGTAGTTAGACTCTGTGGTGAATAGCAGTCAAAGATATAGAGATTAGAAATAAAAATTTTATCCCAGGTTTCCTTAAAAGTTCAGCTTTCAAATAACTTGCAAGTGTCCCAGGTTTTTGTACTGCTCATTTTAAACCCAGTCATATTTTCAAAATTATTTATAAAAATAATATTCCTGAGCACATTCTCCCTATGATAGATGACAGTGATTCTGCTTGCTTTGCAAGAGATGTCTGATGAGTGAAGGCCTGTCTGTGAAAAAAGCATTACGATGATCCATAGATGCAAGAAGTACATGCCCAGAAAATCTGATTTCCACTGCCAGACATACTATGCTGCCTCAGAAACTGACCTCCACATCCCTGTGTCTGGGAACATGTACCACCTTGCATGTAGGAAAGATGGATCAGTCTTGCAGAAAGCAAGTTTGCATGAACAACCCATAAAACATTTCGTTTACTGTCCTAGAAAATCTGGAAGATGCTGCTTCTCACTGCTTCCAACATCAAGTCACTGCAGTTTCACTGCAGTTAGGAGATCTCCTTAACACGTGCTGGTGCCGGGAAGCACAAGCTGAGCCTGTGCCTGACCTAGGCTCACTACTGCAAGGGATAAAAGCCGACTGTGCAGCCTCAACAAGAAGAGACTGTAGTAGGACTTGTCCCTTTTTTATTGCGTAAGAAAATAACTCCAGCACTTTCTAACCACTGTGCAGGCACTGACATGAGGGAAAATACAGCTGCATTAAATGAACCCATTTTTAGAAATACAGAACTAAATCAAATAATAATAATCCAAAATCCATATACCAATAAACCTCACTCAAAAAACCTCAGTTTCTAAACAAGAGCATAATCTGATTTGCCTTGCAATAGGAGACAGAAGAGTGACACATTTCCCTCAAGTGATAGGAAAGCACCTCACAGAAGAAAAAACACACCCACAAAACCTCAAATCAAACTACTGCTCACTGAACAACTATATTTAAATTCATAGCCTGAAGACTGGTGATGCTATATACCTAGCAAAAAAGAAACTGGAGCAATTTAGGCATAGCTCTTTTTAACTGGTGAAAATCTTCTAAACAGTCTAGAAATTTTTTTGATAAAGAGCAGCAGAGAAAGGAGAAAAACAGTACCCATATATACACACCCCAAACAATGTTATGTAATATGGCATTGCTAATTAGGCATATAGTCCCTGATTCTGTGATATGGAAACATGCTAGTTCAGATCCGAGAGGAATAGTGATAGGAGCTTACCAGGAGAATCTTGCTATTAACTCAAATCTTTTTACACAATTTCTAATGTACATGAATTCGAGAGACTCATTTGAATTTGACTGTATTCACCAGTGTTTTCTCAGGAGTGCGCACAACTCCCCAGGCCCAAGACACACAGAAGGACTTAGGTAAAAGTTCCTTCCAGTCAAAGTCTTCTCGAGAGTTCCTAAAATCTTCCAGGCTTCTTTGGGCTAACAGCACGCTACTGTGGTATTGTTGTATCTTTGTTCTTCCTTCCTCCCATAAAACTATTTTTATGCCAGTGATTCATAATCCACCATTACCTGTTATTTCACAGGCACGGCCAGACTCCTTGGCATTAAAAAAAAAGGACTAAAAGTATCCCACTAAGAACTTTTTCTTTCTGGCTCCCTCACTGCTTCATGTGCATACACAGACATTGTTTAATGACTACATTTTTAATGTAATGTCTCATTATTTATGCTCAAAACCTGAATGAACTATAGTCATACTTAAAATTTAACCTTTGCCATAACTGTTTCTCTGCTCATTGATTAATTTTTCTAAATTATAATATTGCTGATGCCATTGGTATTGTATCTGCTGCAACACAGACGACTGTCAATATATATTGCTCTACAATTTGCCCTTCACTTTCTCAGCATGTCCTCTAGGCCCACATTCCTGTACACGTGGTTTCAGGTCATGTAAGTGAAATATTTATTTGCATATTTCATTGATTTTCATACCTAAGGAAAATGTGCTATGGTCACTCATTGATTTTCCCTTTGGTTATGGTTATGAGAAAACTGATCTTATTATCTATCTCTGAATACCTAGACAACGTCAATGATCCAGCAAAATTTTTTCTGTACTCATCTATCTCCAGACTAAAATGGAGCCAGTAAGTAACAGTAAAAATGAAACCAAATATTGCTACTATAAGGAAAAACAACTTTTTAATTACTATTTTAAAAGAAAGTCAAATGGACTACTCAAAAGGAAAGTTGATGATATAGAAAGCCTTTACAAAAACACAAATTCTGAAAAATATAGAAAGGCTCTAACAAAATTTTGCACAACTTCTTGTTTTAACCATTTACCTTAACCCATCTTCCAGCAAAGACTGAAAACAAACATGATCAGTAAATTATACACGTTTTTGTGACAAAAATGCATTTTCTAGATGTTTCAACTGACAAGCACGGTCTCAAGTTTCTTCTGGTCTAGAAAACTGGCAACCTAGACATGCAGACAGGGTAGGACTTATCAGCAATATTTATCTACTTACAGGCAGAGAATCCGACGGATGAACCTAAACAAAGCAGAACTTCAGTGGGAAGCTTATTAGGAAGAAGAAAATAGGAAATGGGACAACACAAACCAGTATTTCAACTGCAGAAGGCAAGCCAATATATCTAAGTTCTTTGTCCACAGCCACAAATTCAGTACATTTCTCAGAGCTGTAGAGGCAAACAGCAAGAGCCCCCTGTGCTTCAGATCAATACTGTTCAGACTAGGAGAAGGCCAGTATTTTAGAAAGGTCTGTGCTCTTGCCACTGAAGAATACACCGTTTCTGGGAAATCTATAGTCTCCTGGGGACACTGTCTCACCTCTGAGGATAGGTGTGGACATTGTCCATCTGTAACCCCTGGTTCTTCCAGGGAAATAAAACTGCAAGTTTCAAGAGCCCCTTGTATATTAGCTTGGTCGCACTTATCCCTCAGAGGTTGCCCAACCTCCTGGCGGCCTCTCAAGTATTGCAGCTCCCCATAACAGTCAGTGGCACAAGGGACTTTACTGAAACCTCCGACAGGGTGCAGGAACCTCTCCTAATTTGTTTCCTTCTGCCTAGGCCAGAGCTCCTTAACACAGTCAGAGTAAGCTCTGTTCCAGGGATAAACTGGGCACATTGCTCTCCATTCCTCATTTGCAAATAGGAATTGATCTACGGTTGTTTTCTGGGAAAGTTCAAGGAATGAGATCACACATGACAGCAAAGAGAGTAAAGAGAAACACTCCTATTAGAATTTATTGGGTAAATGAGGATGACAGAGAGGACAAACACACTAAAAATTCACTAGCCATTGCTAGCTTTATGACCATAACAACCCTCTTATGTTTATGGTGAACAGCCTCCTTTGTGACTGAAGCTTCTGCAGGAAGCACTTTAGGATTCCAACCTCTACCCAGCCAAAGATACAATTAAGCCCAGCTATCAGAGAACAACAACAAAACTACAAATATTCAGATCTTCTGCTGTTGACAAGCTTTTTATCTGAAAGTTACATCAGCTTCTCATATTTGCCACAGACCTACTACAATTTTTGCACAATCTAATAAGACCAAATAAAAAAAAAAGAAAGACATATGATATCATACAACTTTGTTCATTCCATTTTTTTACATTCACTAAGATTTGTGACATCTGAACTCTAACCACAATGTGGGCATTTTTATGGTTAACATCACATCTTTCACACTGCCATTTGTTTTACAAAATTACTTCCATTGTCATGGACTTGAGATTTACAGCTGAAGCTGGCAGAACCATTTCTGAGCACAATATATCAACGGGAGAAAAAGGAAAAATAGTTCATAAAGAAGAACTGACTACTACCTTAATTATTGAGAGACTCCTACATCACAAAAGCAGTGAGGATATTTCAGAAATTGACAAAGTCACAAAACTCATAATTTCAGAAGCACTATCCATTTTGAAACTCACCAAAAGTTGCTTTTGACAGTGGGAATCGTCGGTCTTTACAAGCACTGACACTTTTACTCTGCATTTCTCAGTCAGGCCAATCATTCCAGCATTTTCCTTTGTTTCTCACCTGTAGCTGATGTCCGGCCATCAGCCAGCTGTCTTCATTTCTTTAGCTTTTGACACTCAGGATATCATTGTTTATGCCTCACCTGCCTTTTCCTGTGGATGAAGAAGGAAATATTTGTGAGTTTTTTATTTTGCTGCATTACCTATTTCATTATCCAATCCGGTTACAAATCAAAGTACACTTCAAAATCATGACTAAACAATGCACATACTCTATACTCTACTGCCATCAGGCATGAATTTCACATACTTATCAGTTAACTTATTCATTGACAACAACAGTCTGTGCTATCAGTCAACCTGGTTATATGGTGAGAATAAAATAAAAAGATTTTTATTTTCCAGTTCACATGAGGGATTGAGATCACCCCGTGTGTATCACATACCCAGCTAAACAAAGGTTCGAAAGCACACACACAAACACACACTTATTTATATGCTCTATCTAAAAATGGTTTCTGTATCTCATTGGTATCACAAAATATTTCTCTAAATAGCTTCGATGTTATTTCATGGGAGGGCTCATTGCAATAAATTAGAAAAGATAGAATTTAAAAGAATAAAAAAAATAAATCAAACTCCGTGTGTGAATGTGTTGTTGCAAACCAGCCACAACACAGCAATATGCTCAGTGCTGCACACACAGAGACAGAACCACATCTGAATTTGTGATTACTGAGCCTCAGCATCAACAAACCTGCCATCATTCTGCCATGATTCTGCTATGCAAAGTGGGGATGAACAGATTTGCAAGCACTGAAAATATTCTTACTCGGGTTATGCTTGGCTGTACAGGAGCATGTGATGAGGTGTTCAGTTGGACGAATGAAACCAGATGAATAAGAAAGGCAACACCTAAGTAATTATAGTTCTCCTTTTCACTACAGGGCACATGAGAAGAACACAACCTGACTGGTGGGGTCAGCTTTGTAGGCTGGTCGCCTGTCACAGGGCAGGTGACAATAATCCTCTGTTCATACAGCTATTTCAATACCTTTGGTGAGATGCTGGCAAGCACAGGGTAAGCTCTGGTTCTGCATGGAAAGCTGTGTACTGTCCCCTGCGAAAGCAGACGCCTGCAGGGAGCCAGCCATACACACACATTTTGCAGGTAGACTTTGCCTGCTGTCTTTGTAAATAGCAGCCTCTGCTATTAAATAGAGCAAACATTGAAAGAGTGATATTTTTTATATAACCATATTCTTTGCAAAGTTAAAAGTATTATTAGATGGAGCAAATATACTTCTATTTGCCAGACAGAGCAGCTCTTCTTTGAATGTTATGTTGTATTATACGATAGAATATATTCCCTCCTGCTCACCCATTTCCTTAAGTTTCAAAATGAAGAACACTTTTACAACAGGTAAATGCAAAGAGATGGAGAAAAGATTGTTCAGGAAATTCACTTTTTGGATGAGTTCATCCTCACTGCTAACCCTACACTTGTAACATCTGGAAGTTTCCCAATAAAATACAGTCAAGCCTTATCTTGCTTTTTGAAATTATGTTGAAGTTAGGTGCAGAAAAATAAAAATACATCAAGCTTTACTTATATCTTCAATAGGACCAGAAGCTAGTTAAAAGTTAGCTAATGATTACAAAATAATAATTTACAAAGATAAAAAGAAATAACATGGACACTTAAGAAAAAAACTAAGAATTTCAAGGACTGCATGATTTCAAAGGGGCCTATATTTTACAATAAATTGACAAAAGTTGAAGATCCAGTAAGATTATTTGGACACAGACATCTAAGTTCAGCCACTGAGAAGGACTTTGCATGTGCTGCTGGTGAGTGCTGTAAAGGCAGACTCTACTTCAGAAAGGCAGGAAAATGAACAAGGAGATGAAGAGAACTAATTGGAGCTATGCCAAGGATCCTTATATAGAGTTCAAAAGGACAGCTAGATCCCTGGAAAATCAACCCCCAAAAAACCTAACACAGGTCTTTCATCTTCTGACAAATGCTGCAATAGTTAGTCAGTTAGCATGCCCTTGCTGCCTCTTCTGAATGTTTATTATTGTCAACACAAACTTCCTTAGATTAATCAAGGTCAATGAAGGATGTAAAGGGAATTCACCATAATTAGAGCCTCTTAAAATGTTTAGACACACAGGGTGCACTCTGTGGAAGTTTAGCATACACAGAGTGGTGTACAGCCCTTAGTTACCTTCGGTGGTGTTTGCTACACGCAGCCGAACGATTTGTTGTTCTGCAGACTGAGCAGTGTGCTGCTGCAGTTACTCTGCCAGCAGCACCAGTAAGAGCCACTTCAAAGCCAGCCTTCTGTTTTGCTGGGCATGAAGCAGTTTTGAAAATTCTACAGCTTGCTAAATACCAAGGGAAAGGGCAGGATCCTCCTTGGTGGCACAGAGGGACGCTTAGTATCTCTCAGGAAGTTTGAAGGATCTTTCACCTTCTGATAAAAGGTTGTCTGCTTAAAAACGTCACAGCCCTGCTACGTTTTCCTTTCATAAATACGAAATCATCAACTCTTGCTGTTACAACCTTTTGGTGTTTGTTCACAGGACGCGAGTACTGATGCTTGGTAATTCTCATGGTGATGTCTGCCCTGTTGCAGGACAAAGCTTTCTGTTCTAAGACAGAGCAAAGCTAAGTCCACATATGTCTAGTGCAGAACAAAAAATAGGTTGGTAGGAATTTTAAGGGTTTGCATCATCTCACCAGAAAAATAGGACAGGTCTCCAGACAAAACTTTTTGTGTGCCAGTATTCCTTACACCGACATATGGGCAATTTAGAGCATTGAGTTCTAAAGCAACCACTATTTTAAACAGTTACTATGCATTTACTGTAAATAAAGCTGACTTAAAACTTTGGGAAAACCTGCGTTCTGCCAGCTGCTTACCAAGCTGGAAACCAGGTTCCTGCAGTGCCCATAACCTTGAACACCCTGACGGCCTAAGCAACCAGCTACCTAGGGAATGGATTTAAACAAAAGGTTTTAACA
>VYZQ01055651.1:0-15191 GCA_013400655.1 Mystacornis crossleyi
GGAACAGCGATAGCAACTACAGGTTCCCATGGGCTGTTACATGCCTGACTGCTGGACTATGGCTTCCTTGTGTCCCTGAATCCTTTTTCTCTCTGGCACATCTGAAAGCCTTTGATACTATTCTTCCTTTTCCACAGGAAACAAACCAGTTGCTGTGTCAGCATCCTGGCCAGGAATCAAAGAGAACAAGCTACTTGTCAGACAACACCCAGAGCATAGATAATTAGGATGGGGATGATATTTCAGCAAGAGCCTTTCTGGTACTAAGGAAAAATATAATGAAAATTTAGTGCAACTTCGGAAAAAATAAAAAATGCCACCTGTAAAACTTATGAGTTTACTTCTATGGCAGAGGTCAAACAACACTACAGCTACTTTTCCACCCTGTGCTCTCCAGGCAGGAATAAGAGCATTTTTTTAGCTATGTATTCTAGTTGCCTCATGGCATCTTACCAGAGAAAGTGTCTCAGATTCCCAATGTCTTCCACTTTAGGCATGACAGCAACCACAAACTGTCCCATTTATCATTATAGAGGTACAACTGTATTTTGACCTCATAATCTCTCTTTGGCAAATACACTTATTTCTTATGGGGAATATATTTATTTCACCTTCTTTCATATGACCAAACAGTCCATGAGCCACAGCCTGAGGACATCAGATACAGAACTATTCTGATTCCATGAACAGCAGAGTTGGGAGCCATTCATTATACCTTTGCACTCTTTGATCTCAGCTTTAAAAGCGAAACCAACCACAAACACAGGAATGTGAAATACATGGAGTAATAAACAGACAATTTAAAAATTTTCTTTATTTTCATTTTCAAGTTGGAGGTCAATCTTCATTAATTTGCAGCTAAAATGAGAGTACAAAAACGTTCCCATTAGTCTAGTTTGAATTTAGATGTATTTGCAAATAAAACTAAGCCCGCTTTTTCAAATACCATTTCTGTGCACAAATTATATAGTTCATTCTTTTCATAAGGCATGTAAAACAGATTTCAGTTCAAACATTAAAATATATTACATTTGGGTATCAGAATTACAAACAGAAATTAAATGTTCTCCAAAAAATATGCCTAAACTGCAGAAGTACACACTAAAGACATTACAATGTACACATGCAGAGACATGCACAAATGAATATCCATGTATATGAACATACTAGAAAGATCAAAAATACCTGTGTCCTGGTTCTTATGAAATCTCAGTCATTTAACTAACAAGAATGCATGTTTAATGCAGTACTCATATATTGCTTACACAACAATTATAGTTTCCTATTTATGTCAGTACAAAATCATTTCAGTCACACAGTAGAATTGTGTCTTCTAGTCAATGTCCTACAGTAATGCTGAAATGATGAAATACATTAAGGAATCATAAGGGAGAAGATGAAGGAATAGGTGCAGGATAAAGCTGTACTGAGTCTTTGAGAAGATTAATTTGCCTCACGATGAATTGCTAAGTGTAAATCCTCCCTCTTTGTTAGACAATATCCTCTTTCTTTTGAGTGATTCCATTTCTCACATAGTGGAAGAAGATGTATCAGAGGAAAATCCTTTGTATACATTGTGCTAGAATTATGGAAACAGGACAAATTTCCTTTCTTCTTAAAACCTGAACTTAGATCAATCATAAGAACTGACCATCTGTTGGCAAGTCATTCCAGCAGAAAGTGTGTTGTTTCAGTGTACCTGTAGAAATCTTCATGTGCAGCCAAGGGACATCAAACATATTATTTGGTGATAATGTCTTTTTGGGGAAAATTAAATTTTAAAACTCCTGGCATATAAGAAGAAAGAGATGCCCATAGGTCCTCCATCTGAAAGCCCATGTCTTTTAACATGGTTATTTTATTTTATGTCTTTGACCCATTTCTATTTGAAAGATGATGCTCAAAGAACAGACCCTGTAAATAAGACTCCTCATTCCTAAGAAGGCCTCCTGGAGTGAAGATGTCCAGCTGATTCTTTGGGCTTGCTTCTTCCACTAAAACCAGCACAGGAATCTCTTTTTAGGACTTTAAATTGTCTAAAGTGGTATAGAACAGATTCTGTCACCCTAATTACACAGAGTGGTATATTATTTTATAAACAAATTGGTTGTTTCTACAGGTGATTATCTCTAGTAGAAGGAAAGTAAACATAAATATATCCCAGTCTGTGTACAGAGGCAAGATCCACATCTCCACAACATGTTCTTAGTTTTTTTAAAGTCTTGAAAGTTTGCACATTAAACACTAAGAAGCCTAGGACATAATGTAATTTCTTTTCAGCTACTGCCTAATGAATAAGAACAGTAATGTATTACATGAGGAGTGTGTCTAAAAATGCTTCTTACTAAACATGGCTGGTACCACAGAAGTTGGATTCAATCTTTGAATGTCATAAAGTTAAGTTTCAGGCTATAAACAGGTTTATGGGATCTTGGAGTCACTCAGGAATGTTATCATGAGCAGTCCAGGGCAGGCAGCATTCACCATTCTGCAGCTGCCACCCTGATGGGGGATGTGGTCAGCATGAGCAAGGTCTGTGCTCTTGCCCAGATAATTGTGTCCCGAGGCCATCTCCTGCAAACCATCCTGTCACATCTCGTGCTTGGAATACACGACTCAAGGGCTGCCTCCCTGATGGCATGAGCCAGGGCTGCTTCATGTGCCATGCAGCTCATGGGCTTCCTTCTGCAGTGTGACCCTGGTCATCTGACGCATCTGGTCAGCACATCATCACTAAATCATTTCTTAGCTAATAAATAATCTCACTGCCAGGACTCCTTTGTTCTTGCATCTACTCACTCTAATGTGGTATCCACCCAAGGTAACAATCTCTGAAACAGCTTCTTAGACAACAAACCTTCCCTTTCACCTTCCTTCAAAATCCTGTTTACTCTAACGCATCAGGATCACTATTCACTTTCCGTAGCTTTCTTGTATCATACAAGTTTATATTGCACTCTCTCTGCCAGTAAATCATTTTAGAATATGCTATGATATGCAAAAGTCTGGCTCTAACTCTGGATTCCTTTTCGTTGGAGTAATAAATAAACAATTCCTATTGCACAGACTTATTGTACAACAAGGAAAGTTACTCACACACCTAAGCAGCAGGCTATTAAAGTGATCCTAATATGGAATAAACTGGGGTTCAGTTCACAATCCTATTTATGCTTGTTTGCATGTTTGTAAAAAGGACTTTTTATTCATACATGGATTTTTTTTCTAAATGCCATCTGTTTGTTTTGAACAACTTTTGAATAGTTCTTTTAAATGGCTCTCTAAGGATACTCATATGTATATATGTCTGATGGGGAAGGCAAATAAATTTACCTCTTTTATCTTCATAAACATGCAGACTCACAGAGAATATTTATTATTACTTCCATATTAAGAAGTAATATTTAGAATTAATTCCTAGACTTTACTACACTGAACATTTATATTCCTTTTAGATATATATTTATGATAATCATGGAGTACTGTGATACAGAATGATCACAATGTATTAAATAAGTTCTGCACAGTGAATTAATATATCTTATAAAAAAAAGTTAATTTTTTGAGCTGACATTAGAATATGGCTTTAAAAATTGTGGTTATTTTCATGTAATCTTAATGGTAACTTTTTTCCAAGTCAGCCTGGGCTTCAACATAATTAAATGAGCATGTATAAAACAACCAAGTAGCCATATCTCTACTTACCAGCTAAGACCAAGGCCTTCAAGTAAGGCTGATCAATATGAAAATTACTGGGTTTAAGACCAAAATTATGTCAATACAAACAATAAATTAAAACTAACTGAAAATTCAATAGTTTATGAACTTAACTATATATAACCAATATATATATAGTTGAAAAGAGATTTAGTGGAAGACTAGACTTTAGTCTCACTTTCTTGAGATGTCTGGGTTTGAGTTTTAAAAAACATGAGTACTTTAAATGAACTCTTGGTTTGAATGTGCACACTCAAAATCCTTTATGACTAAAAATGCAGGTTCATTTGTACCTTTCCTGGTTTTAATTGCAATGAGCTGCACCCCTTATTATCCAGCCTCATCTTAATAGCAATGCAGAACAGGACATACACAAGGGATAACATAGAAGTTAGTAAAAAACAAATGTCATGAATTTGTGTGTATGTCTGCGTAGTGCCACTGCTTTAGACAAATGATGTCTGAAGATCCTACAGTGTTTGCAGCTGGTTTCCACAAGACCTGCTTCTGGAGGCACTCAGCAGCAGCTGCCAGCTGTCTTCAACCTGGAACACCTGGAGATCTTCATGTCTTCAGTGACTGACATTTAAAGTGCAGTGAAGCGTTGTTAAGTCCATCCTCACCTGTAATTTTCTTCATTAATTGGCATAATTCTTTGTTTTTCTTTTGTCACTTTGTCTGATGCCTTTTGTAACATTAATGGCCACTTCTTGTGTGGGGATTTTCTGTGTGTCCCATTTACTCTGTGAGAGGTTTAAACAGTACAGTGAGTTCCACAATGACAACAGAAGGAGTCATTGATGATTATCCCCTAATTTACAAAAACAGTTCTACTTAATAAACAGAACGTCTCCAGCATTCTTCACATGGCACTGTGATGCAGAGCAACTTCCTCATTCAGCATGGACACAAGCTTTTATACCTGCTAAAAAGGCAGTGGATGTCAGTAGCCTTTGGATCAACCTTTTTGACTATAATTTTCATCTCTGCATGTGTGTACTCTAAAAGCAGGGCAAATAAATCTGGTTTCAGTCCAGAAGTGAAAATTAAGAGGTTCCTTTTGATGTCACTGTGATGTAGGGCATCACTAGCCTGAGACAGAATTTTCTGTACTTGATTTTACATTTCTGATGGGAAAATACAGTTTTAAAGTAACATTTCTGCCTGCATACAAGACCCAAGCACAATATATACCTTTCAGAACTTCATCAGGTTATTTTCAGTATTCAAAAAAGTCTGTCTTAGGCATGCAAATGCATCCGTAATTTAAATATATACTTTTCCATCTCCCAGACTGTCTGCTTGTTGCCATAAGCAACACACTATAATGCACAGTAAACTGGATAGGTCTAGCGAAGTGCAGCCAGATCCAGGCTGTTAGAGACACACAGCTGAATTAGGTGGGTTTGATTATTGCATTGACAGTGTTCCATGAGACTATTTTTCAGTGTAAGGAATGCCAGGTAAATTAGGCATTATTTACATGGAAAGAGTACTGGGTAAAATAATGTCTGATCAAGTTCCATTGACGTAAGTGGAAGGTACATATATATCGCAGAGCAACACCTGGAGTTCATTTGCCGCTGTGTATTATTTCATATTTCTGCAGCCTGGATACACCTGCTCCTTTGCTATCTGCTCCCCCAGTGCTACTGTTCATGCAAGGACTTCCCAAAGACTATCATGAGCACCAGGTTATTGTCAGTCAGGGATATAATCTGGGTACTACCTTTTTCGGAGAGGGGGGGTGCCTGACCATCCTTGTTACCTTCACTGGTATAGCACTTCATCATCATCACCATCATCATCTTTTACTTCTAAGCTGTCTTGAGAGGTACTAAAGTTTCCCAGATACAGTCTGTGTCAAATCTTTTCCCTTTTGACACCACAAGATGTACCCTGTCACATAACCAGGTATCAAGGGATAAGGCAGATGGCTGCTTTAGAGCTTGATGCAGGAGAAAGTGAGAAACAGAGAGGTGATGTGATTTACCCCCTGCTAGCCCACGGGCCGATGGCACAACCCAAGTCTCCCGAGAGCACCATGTGCTGCATTGCATTGTATTCTACAGCATGTTGAGATAAAAGAAAAACTAGTCAATATGAATGGTCAGGTGAATAAAATGGGTACCTTTTGAGTTGCAGGGGATAATCACCTTTTCAACTCAAGGCATCTAAACTTAGTGGGTTCACATTATCTTCTGATCTTGTGGTTCTCTAAACAGTCAGTGGAGAAACAGAGATGCAGAATGGCAAACCAGAGATGGAGCCTAAATTAGATACTACATTTTCTCTCTAGGAATATATATTTCTTTTTTGACTACAAGAAGTTTAGACAGCTGAACTTCCTTTCTTATGCACCTGCATTAGATGTCGAGACTGATGTAAATGCTTTACTTATCATCAGAAGTTTTCTTTGCGCTGAGCTGCAACAGCACAGATATATATTACTGAATGTATCTCAACTAGAAAATGAAGGAGGATATCTTCAAAGTCATAGGGCCTCAGGGCAGGAACCCACACTTCACTGAGTAGTACCATGACAACACTCACATCATTAATATGTTGTGGGAATTTGCCCATACTTCCTACTTAGTGCAATACAGAAGTGATTTTCCATTCAATTACAAAATTAGACAATTTTCTCAAACAGTAGGAGAGGTACACACTGTAATTCTCAATTGTGGCCAAGTCTTTTTCAAACTGGATTAATAATTATGTTGTTCTGTTCAACCATATCCAACCACACCAATTAATTTTTTCCTGTGGGCTAGTGGCTATGACAAGCATTTGAGTTTTTCATTTACAGAAAACCCATGGCTCTAGATGTCATGCTGTCATGGAATGTGTCCCTGTCCACCTGGAGGTGCGGTATCTCCTGAAAAGATACAGCAGTATCTTTTTTGTCACCTCAGAATTTCTTTATACGAGAGCAACACAGAAGATAATTATACAATGAAGGTATAAAATAAATAGGCATGTACTGATGTGTTGTGTGCTAGCAAATGCTAGGTGAAGGTCAATCCAAATTCCCTTTTTCGTTTGCTCAGACCCATTGGTTTAAGAATGTGACTCCCAAGATGGGACAACTTCTTATGGGGTGGGTGTAGCAGTTCCACCACATGCTGTGCGGAGGCACTTTCTGTGGAAAAATGTCAAAAGACAAAGCTCAGAGAAGAGGAGTGCCCACATTGGCAGTAATTCAGCAGAAACAAACTGTGTGCATACCTGAGGAGCAGGGGCACCAGAGGAGCTTGTTTCAGGCATGAGAGAGGCAAGAAACAATGGACGGAATTGCACAGAGGTGTTGCAGTCATTCTCTGTCTAAAACCATGCAGCTAACAGGAATTTAGCTGAAGGAATGACCCAAATGGTGACCAAAAGCTGAAATTTTCTTTAACTTGAAAATACATATTCCTTTTCATATGCTAATGCAGTAAAACCTGTACATGCTTTTCATGTATATAAAGTCCCTCAAACTCCATTTAAGTGTGAAATTACGTCAACTGAAACTTTTTCCCTCCATTCTCAAAGAAAACAATATAAATATGACTTAACAGGGGAGGTAGATCAGAGAAGACTCTACCTTTGTTTCCTGGGATGGCCAACAGGCTGTACTCTCCTCCCCCATGGGGATGCCTGTCAGGTAAGCTTTATTCCACAGTAATTCTATTGCTTATGCTTTCTGATATCAGTGCATTTATCAACAGCAGTTTGTGGACCTTACTCTGTCCAACAAGCAAGAAATTGCACTATTTGTGAATGTGGAGTCTCACTCAATTTGCCCAGACTTACAACGCAGTGCTTGCCAGTTCTGCATCAGGGATTGCAGTTGTGACCAGACTTATTGCGCCGCCACACTGCGCCCCTGGCACCTCACCAGACCTAGAGCGCCAGATTGGTGGCTCTAAAATACTGTCTGTGAAGGTGTCCCGGGATGTCAGACAGGCAGATAATACTGAGTAAGAAAGGGAAGGCCCTCAGTCCTGCTACATCTGCAGACAATACGGAAAACAAGGAGGGAGGTCTCCATTCCCTAATTTTTTACATGACAGAAGAATTGCTGTAGTCGGCAGGACTGCCATGGATAAGCAGTTACAGAAGTATGAATGTGCTCCTTCCCAGGCAGGCAAGGAATGGGCCCAAAAATTCTGGAAAGACAAAGCAGTTATCTGTGCAGTATTGGAGGCTCACTTATCTTGCACGCAAAAGGAAATCAATGACTCCCTTCTCCCCTCAAATACATCACATATAGAACATGCTGCTTTGAAACCTGAAAATGGACTATTAAAGTCATCACTGGCTTTTGAGAGGGAAATAAAAGAAAGATCTGGAACCCAAAAACAAGCTCATAAGTGAGAAAGATCATTTTAAGATTCTACTTGCTTCAGCAGAGCATAGGGAAAGGCAATTATTGGAGAAATTAGTTAGGAAAAAGCCTTAGTAGAGTGAAACAAGATCTCAGAGAGGAAATAGAGGGTAGGAAAACAACTGAATTGTTGCTATCTTTGGAAACTGAGCAGCTGCAGAAACAGTAACAGAAAGAAAAGGAGATAAGGCATAAATTGGAAGAAAAGGTAGAAATTATGCTTAAGAGGGCTGCCAATCCAGCCAGCATTGTACAGAAAGAAAACCAATTTTATTCCCTGGAGAATGGTGAAAAAGCCAAGGGGACAGTGGCCATTCACCATTGTCCTCAGGAGACTGAATGCCAGTATTGCACCTTTAACTATTGCTGTGCCAAATTTTGTAGAACTGGTAATGCAAATTCAGGGAGCATCCTATTCATGGATGGCAACCCTAGATGTAAAAGACATGCTATTTATGATTCCACTCCAGGAATACCTCAAGGCTAAATTCATGCTTACCCAGAAGGGCGTGCAGCGTCCCTTAGACAGATTCCCACAGGAATATAAACATTCACCCATGACCGCACATTCTATTATTGCCAAACTTTTACAGTCTCACTCTCCCCAGATGTGAAATCAGATGATACTGTAATAAGAGGAGACTCCCCTGAAAAAGTAGGGGAAGCAGCAACAACAGTATGGCAAGCACGTCTCAAAGTAGAAATTGAGAATCCCCCTGAGAAATGCCAATGACCATGTGAAGGACTTTATCTGCTACATCTACAGATAACCCAGAAAACAAGGAAATCTCCCTTCCCCAAATTTTTACCTAATACTTCTCATATGAGAAACCAAGGAAGCAGTTAACCAGCCATAGGTTTTGACTTTCTTTAATCTGCAGCAGCTCACCGGCTGCTATGCAAATAGGGCAACAAGTGGAAACCTGTAAGAGGCAGGTAGGTGGGTAGGCAGCTGTGACAGGAGAAGGCTGGTCTTTGGTACAAAGCCTCGTTCTTACAACGTATACAATGTACACAACACATAAATGAGGGGGAAAAGGGGGGAGGATCTGATCCAAAGCCTACTGAAGTTATTGTAAAGACACCCACTGACTTTTTCAAGCTTCATGTCCAGCTTTGAATGAACCAGTGTTCATGCAGTGCACATATTTGAAGCAGAACTGCAATTAAGGGAAAACATGTTCCCTTTCGGATAATTAATCTAAATAGTTTGCACAATACATGCCACAGCTGGACTGAGTTGGAAATAAATGAGCGTGGGGGCTTTCTTTACTGTAGCAAGTGTGTGTGTGTTACTCTGATTGACAAATCTGATTGACATCGATTCTGCGGCCATTCAGGCATGAAGCATTCTCCGAGGTGCTCAGCTCAATCATGCCATGGCTGTAGCACAGCCTGGCACCATTTTCTCATACCTCAAGACATTAAATACAGTTTAACTGCAAAAAGAAAGGCTATCACAAAAGCAACATGGACCTGGTTGAAGCTAGTGCTGGGCATTAGGGAACATAATTATACTCAAACCTCTGTGTTCCTGAAGCCATTCTGTCTCTGTGTTGCAGCTCCCATGCCGTGGACTGTGGGGTTTGCACACTGAGAGCCACAGTTCTTCTCGGCGTTCAGCATTCCAACTGTGGCTGATGCTGTAGATACACCTGTGTGAGCCAATTTCCCATCTTCCAGAGGACCTAGTAGGGACACATGGAATTGGGCAATTAATACCGAGGAGCAATTTGCAGTTGCCTCTGCCATCCCTCTATTTTGGCACATTTTGTGATCGTGTCAGTGATGCAAGGTGTGGTACAGTTGCACAGTGAGAGCACTCTACCTCCCTGTGTCATCTTGATCCTCGCACTTGACATCATTTGGCCTTTTTCCTGTGGTCCACTGCTCTATGAAACATTGTCTCAGAAAACTTGGAAAAACAGTCAATGAGTGCAGCATATCACTAGATTTTTGTCCCCTACAGGTCTCCATTGGCTTCTCTACACACACAGCTCCTTGCATTACCGAGAGTTGAACTTAAGACCCAGAGAAGGCTCCCTTCAATCTGTTCTAGTTCTGGGAAATGAATGGGTTAGGTGTGAGCATGACAGATAAGACCAATATGGATGGAAAGGTTGCTCTCTTCATGGCCTTGCCTTGAATATTTTTTTCATTTGAAGTTGAGAAATTTAGAAAAAATTTATTGCATGCTGTTTTGTCTATCAGCAATCACATAAATGAGTAATTTGCTTTCTTCTCTAGCTGTGTGGATACACATGCATCGTACATGATATTGGACAGCATAAATGAATTTTCTCATCTTACTGCATTAACAAAAATCAGTTTTCATTTATGGTGAGTGCAGAGCACTCAACATCTGGTTGCAACACTGGGTCTGAAATCCAAATACAAGGAGTAAGTGGGATGCATGACTGTTGCTCTCAATTCAGTTTTTGTCAAAGCTTATTTATGAAGAGCTTTATGTTAACAGAAGAAGGCAAATTTACTGACCAGTAATGAATGTATCAAACCTAGAAAAATTAAGGAGTCACAGACACTAAGTGAGAAAAAACTATGTGGAAAACCAATGGCAAACCATTGCTATTTGAAGTGGCATTGTGTCATCAAAACCTTCTGCCATTAATCTGGTAGGAATTCAAGTCCTGTGTTAAGGGTATTAAAAAAGGAAGCAAAGTCCTGAATTCTTTTTCAGAAATCTATAAGGAAAGATGATTTGTCAGTAGAAGGCAACATTTGTCAGTATTAGCTAGCAAAGGCAATGACTGAATTCAATAAAGCTTCAACCAAATATTCAAAGCTTTGGTCTTGAAAATATATAAATATTTGTGAAATAAAAGGTCTTTACGATTCTGTGAGATAAGAAGTCTAAATACAAACTAGTCACTGCATTTCCCTGAGCAGTCAGAAGATGGAGGCAGTTTTCCAAAGGCACTTGTAGTGGTGGTAATGAATAATGCTATAATGTAGTTTTTGATAGAAAAGAAAATGAGCTGAAGCTTGAAAATACTATATTATCATTTATTTTTTTTTTAAATACTTCTGTCTTTGGAAACTGCGTTTTCTGCTAGATAGAAAAACTAATGTTATTCTCCTAACTTTAGATGCAACTTCAGTAAGACAACAGTAAACTTCACCTCTCCTGCATCTTCCAAAATCCCACACCTACTTATGTTTTAGGTCTTGCCTCTTCCTATCACTCCCCAGTGCCAGAGGAGAGGCAAAAAAATGACTTGATGCAGAGCAGTAAGTAGCACAGACTAATATCACAGACAAAGCCAGTTGTCAGGAAGGGAGATGGAGAGGCAATGAGCCCCGTGTGAGTCAGAGCTCTCAGCCAGGAGTCCACTGCTTCCCCTTACGGTGGAGCTCTGAGAGCGAGCTCGAGCGCAGCTTTCAACAGGCAAACTGCACTAGGAACTACACACTAATTCCATTAACTGGAATTATGTTTGACATTTCAAACATACAAATTATGAGTTTTTCCTTCTGTGAAGTCATCCTATAAAATTACTTTCCACCATGCATCTCTTTGGCCATCTGGCCTCTGACTAAATTGTCTGGTGAAACAGCTGTCAGCTAAAAAGCCATTTTGTTATTAAGTACAATTGTTCGTTTATCAGATTGTGTTGCATCTTTTTGTCTTGCATAGAACAATTTTTCTTTCATGAATCCATTTCCAGAGGCTGGCGGAAAATCTCAATCCTGAAAATAGTATATCTAGTTCATTTTTTGTCTCTGTTGGTTTGCAACCTGAGCATACTTGCTGCATCCTGCATTGCAGGGGTGTGATTTTTTTATAATACTTGTCAGAAATAAACTAGTTATCTGCATTTGAGTTTTCAAATATCACTACTATATTTTTATATGGATGACCTGGTGGTCACCAATACTAGGCAAAAAGATTTTTTTATTTTATCCTATAGTATGTTTGCTATTCTGAAGCTAAGAAACTATTTTAGAATTCATTTTCATTGGCAAATAGATGATTTAGAGAGTGGACAATTCTGAGATTAAAATTCTCAGAATCCAGAGTTCCAACAGGCTACAGTTTAAAGATTCAGTGACTTGCTCTTTATGTAGAGCACAAAGCAGAAATTACAGGAAGAATGCTGAAGCAGTAGAGTTAAGAGCATGAGATTTCTTTTGGCAATTCATAAAGCAACACCTATTTTATAGACTAGATACAAAACACAAAATGATGATTGCAAAACAGAGATGATGTTAAAAAAGTATTAGGAACACACGGTTGCTTTTAAAATAGCAAATATTTTTGCATTGGTATTTAGGATTTGCCACAGTACACAAAAATGAAGAGTTAACTCTCTTATGTACTATCTGGAATTCACAAGCCAGCAGGATGGCAATACTAAGGGTCTTGCCTCAGTGTGGTTTAAAACAAGCAAACTGTTGAGATATTTATGCCATCCTCACAGCAGGGGTTTGGTAAATAATCTCCTTGGTCTTTCATTGTAGAGCTTCAATTTACATCAGTGTTGTTAAATCACTGTAGACAGTTAAATGAACGGGTTCAGTAATGTTGTTTTCATTCTCATCTTCTCTTTCATGGCACCCTTGCTAAAAGGCTGTGGGCCTCTTTAGTCCAGGGAAAACAGCAGATCCCATCTCAGTGCTCTGTCAAATACATATATTTTACTTTCAAATGAAATGGCAAGGCTACAATATTCTCATGGTTTCATTCCCAAAACCTGGGGTTCTGGGTGATTATTAAAAGCCCACAAACGTGATGGCGAACCCTCCCTCAGGAATGGCTGGTGGGTGCTTGGGGGACTGCCAGCCTGCTCGCTCTGTGGGGAGGAATGGAAGACAAGGGGCAGGTATTTCATTGCATGTAATTAGGTTTATCTGTAACAAACACACACGAGTTCTCTCTCAGTGACCACAGGGAGAATACCCATGCAGCAGCGCCAGTGCTCACAAACCCAAGTCTACCTTTCCAGAACAAAGTGTGCCTAAAAGAACTTGTCCTCCCATGGCAATGTTTACCACCACGTTCCTCTTCGCTTGCTGGGCTGCACAGGCACGCTAAGTCTTGCCTTTCTTACCGGGCCAATAAAAATCCTTTAGGCTGGATTTCGACAAATGCTTTTTTCAGCAGCATCAGAGGAAAAAGGGGTTATTTGAAACTGAAATTAATCCTAGACTTTATTCTTCCCCCATGAAGCAAGCAGTCAGACTGGCACAACTTGGGAGGTAGCACAGGAATCAGAACAAGCAGCTGAAAGCAGCTTAGGTTGGTGCGTTTTCCAAGAAAACAGAACAAATCCAATAATTTTTAAATTTTGAATGAGTTTTTGTAAATTGTCAGACAGCATCATCCCAATTTTGTAGTTTAGGACAGATATTTAAAATTGCAGTCTGAAAATTTGCTCACAGACTTGCAAGCTTATGTCCATTCAAAATGCTTAAATCGTGTAGCTCTAAAGAACCCCCCACATTTACATGGGGAGGGAGCTGTCTAAGATAGCTTTGAAAAGAATAATTTTAGCAAATAGGGTGTTCATCACAGAGAAGTCAATGAAAATGTAAAATACAGAATGAAAATTTAAGACTTTAACCTGTATTTCTTTTTTTTTTCTGGTTTCTTTTATTATAATGACAACATTAATGATAACAAAACCAAAGATAAACACTGCATACACGCTGCTCTAGTTCTTCATACAGCCTGGTTACACCTAAGAATTAAAATTATTCTTAATGACAGTATCTCATAAAGAGGAGATGAAATTTTTACTCTTAACTCTTTCTAATCAGATTTTTGTATGAAGATTTTTGTATCACCTCTGTATAAAGATGATGTGAAAAGGGGAGAAATCACACAATTAATTCTGTTTGTGAAAGTAAAACTGGTCTAAAAAGCAAGATAGTGTCGTGGGTTGACAGCTGCCACAGAGAGACAGATAAGAGATCTAGGGGGGACAATTTTGTAGTCCTTAAATATCAGGACCACAGGAAACATCTCAAACCACAAATAACACATAGGAGGTCTGCCTGGATCTCCTGCACAGACTTCATCAAAAGAGTAAATCTTAGTAAGGTTCAAGATGACTTGAAAATTTCTGTGACTAAGAAAATCAGCAATGCTGCAGTAGCTAATGATGTCAAGAAGTTTGGGCAGGGTATGAAGCCTTGTAGTAAGGAGACAAAGCTAATCTTAGCCAAAAGAATCAACTATTTGTGGAGAAAATTATTCCATGTGTGTTTGCCACAGTATTCTTCCACTTCATTTTAAAGCAACAGGTAGCGACCAAAAGAGAACATGAATTCTGGCCCAAATATGCTTTGGATCTGACCCCAGTACGTGTGAGACCCTGTGTTTTCACGTGTTCTGTTATGGAATAACAAGCGTTCATTTGTTTAAAGCAGGTAGCTGTTGATCAGTGTGCTAAATTTATACCTTTTGGAACTGACTGCAAACAAACCAGTAGGGTTCAATTTTCTGGTTCAGCAACACCCTTTTTTATTTATAATGACTGTTATCTCATGCATAATGCATAAGATGCTGGTTTAGAAGATGCCTGCCTAAAAAGATGCTGCACTGTAAAGATGGACTCNCACCCTTTTTTATTTATAATGACTGTTATCTCATGCATAATGCATAAGATGCTGGTTTAGAAGATGCCTGCCTAAAAAGATGCTGCACTGTAAAGATGGACTCTGAGAAAACTCACAGTGAAGACAAACGAACAGTGTTATCACCACACACAGGTGCTTCCAGAGGAAATACGTGTTTGCAATTGTCATGGGTTGACATTTGACATCAAACCACTACAGCAATCATCACTGAGTTTCTTGCATTTAATCCTACAGAGTGATAATAAGTACAGAAAGCACTGAAATATCTGTTTTCTCCAGCTGTTTTCCTGATTTGAAGCTATACATTTTTGGGAAAGCCATGCATCTGCAGGACGGAGGACTGGTACGAGCTTCTGCTGCAAAAACAAGACATAGCATGGATCTGATAAAAAATGAATGGAGTGGAGGCTTTGATAAAAGTCAGGTTTAAGTAATTTCCTCCAAAGCAGTAGCCTCAGGGATGAGGCCAGATGCTCAGGAAATAGCTCTTTTACCTAACAAGAAAGAA
>VYZQ01055652.1:8559-48553 GCA_013400655.1 Mystacornis crossleyi
TAAAATTTATTTGAATATATATTATAATATAATATATATTTATTATATATATAATATTTATTTATTTATTTATTTTTAGTTTTATAAATAAAACTTCCTTTTAATTTGCACCAGGCTGCTGAGACCTCTGATGCATAACTTCTATGCGCTTTGGTTTCCCATTCTTAGTTTTCCAAGAAAATATTATTTTTCCTTGGGGACTAAGGTTAATCTGGTAATTAAATCCAAGTTCCCAGGTTACATTCCAAGCTAACATACAAACTCCCAGTATTTGCCCTAATCTCTCTATTCTGGTCACTTGGCTGTGGTTTTTATGGCTGTCTTCTTTGGGAGAAAGTCTGCAACAGCTCAGAGTGAATGAGCATCCCGGGCAGTCCGAGTGAGGATAAAACTGTCTATTAAGAAGGAAAATGTGGTTGGTGTGGTAAGACCTCACTTTAAGAATCAGGCTTATCATAGCTGGAGTAAGGAACTGAGGGTGTGCTTGATGCCAGTAGGTCACCCAGCATCACAATGGCTTCACAGATCGTGACAGGTTTGTGTTTATTTGAGGATGAGATCTGCTCTTTGCTTAATGTGTAACACAGCCAGTGCAATGAAGGTGACCCTGATGCCACAAAACCCAGCTGGATTAGGATGACTAAATACAACACCTCAAGGGCCCAGCTACAGGCTGAGACAGAGCAGTCACTCCTGGCACAACTTTTCAGTTTTTCTTGCCCAGAAGAAAAAACGGCGCTGAAAGCCATTTCCCATGGGGTGAAGAGAACAATGAGATATGAACATAACCCTCCAAGTGTGTTCAACTGCCTTCCTGGGTCTTGAGGGGAAGCTCTTAGCTAAGGGAACTGGCTAGCTAAGGGAACTGGCTAGCTTGTGTCAGTGTCAGATAAAGAATTTTTTTAAGACAGAGCATTAGAGAAAAGAAAAAACTTTAAAAAGGGGAGGGAGGAATATTTACAAATGCATGAATGGAAGCTTTGTCGACAGTTTTCTGGTGAGATAAGGAGCTGGACTGGCCCATCTCTGCACGGCATGGACACACTCGTTGCCTTTGAGTCTCTCAGGAAAGAGCAAAAGGAGCTGCTGACATTTCTGCTTAAAAGGAAGAATCAATGAATCTTTGTTTCCCACTGCCTGCTTGTTTGACCTTATTGTGTTGTGGAATAGAAAAGAAATAAAAGAGAATGGGTGAGGGGAGAGTAGATTTGTGCTAATAAAATCCAAGACAAGATCACAGCCCTCTGATCATCACTGGAGATGCCATTATTTGGTTGTTGTCCTATTTGCCGCTGTTGCTCATTTCTAATTCTTGCCTTGCTGTAATAAGTCATACTCTTTCCAGCCATCATCCCTGTATTGACAGGCAAATGTCACCCAGGTTTGATTGACGTCCATTGCTCCTGAATACAGAAGTATGATTTAGGAATCAATTCTGTTTGTTTATTTAAACAGCTCTTTGTGTACCTTGTATATCTGTAAGCAGGACATGTTCCTTAATATTTTCCCTGCAACAATGCCACGAATATTGTACATTCACCTTCCCACCCAGTCACAGAGGTGCCCACCAGACCTTCGGGGAGGAGAAGTCTTCCATGCACAAAAAAAAAAAAAAAAAAAAAAAAAAAAAAAAAAAAAAAAAAAAAGACAAAAACAAAAACAAAAAGAAGCACAAGATTTAACAAAATGCTTTGCTGCCCCCGAGTTAAGCCAAAGGGATCTTTTTCTCAGGTCCAGGCATCTGTCGATTTGCATATACCCCGGACTTTTCTTTGGGCTTCTAAACAAAAGGGAACACTTTCCCTCAGTGTCCGTTTGCAAGCAGAGCAGCGGCTGGCTTTAACACCGGAAAACACTGTAGCCGGTGATGAGTATGTCAATTTTAATTCACAGGAAAAACTATTTCCTTCTCTGCCTTTATGGTTGCAATTGGGACGAGGAGGAAGAGGGAGATCCGAAATTGCCAGAGATGTTAATCTCTTTATTATTGTGGGAGGTACATTTTCAAATAACTTTTACTTGGACAATTGGTAAAACATCCCTGCGCTTAAAGCGGTATTTCCCAGAAAACACTAACATGGCAGAGTGGCCTCAGGGAAGCGTTAAGCAGGAGGTGAGTTGACCTTTTAATTCTCGATCGGTGACCTGAAGGGTACCCAGAGGCTGCTAAGCACATCTCTTCCTTTCGGTCTGCTTCAGAAAGAGCTGTCATCGCAAGATGCAGCTAGTGACTGAGGCTCACGATTTCGCTGTTCATCCGTTTGCGGGAGGGGTGGGGGAGGGAGAAAAGAAAAAAAATATATATTTCCCACACTGCCAGAGTAATGCCAAACTCTCTGTGAGTGGGAAGAGCAGAGCAGATGCTGGAATGAGATGCCAAAGCAGCTCCCCTTTCCCCTGCGCTTTTGGGTGCCTATAAATTGCTCCAGCGCGCTCGTCAGCCTCCTCCTCTCCTGGCAGGTGGCACCCGGGCAGGATCCCGCTCTCCCTTCGGCTCCGGCTCCGGCTCCGGCGCGGCGGCGCGGGCACTGAGCGGCGGGCACCGGGGCGGCCGGGAGGCGCGGCCCCGCTGAGTACTGTCGTCTCTGCGAAAAGAGAGAGAGAGGGAGAGAGNTGAGAAGGGCGAGCCGGGGCGGCAGGGCCTGCCGGGCCCCCCCGGGGCGCCGGGGCTGAACGCGGCGGGGGCCATCAGCGCCGCCACCTACAGCACCGTCCCCAAGATCGCCTTCTACGCCGGCCTCAAGNGTACTGTCGTCTCTGCGAAAAGAGAGAGAGAGGGAGAGAGCGAGGAGGCGAGCGGGGCGATCGCGAGAGGAAAGGCAAGTTCCAGGGAAAGTTGACTCGGACTGGCACAGCCTGAAAAAAAAAAAAAAAAANGGGGCGGGGGAGCGGAGCCCGAGCCCGAGCGGCGCGAAGCGGGCGAGGGGGACCGGCGGCCGTCTCTCCGCAGCTGGCGGGGAACCTACGGGGAGCGCCGCCCCGCTCCGCCTCGGGTGCCCGAAGGCCACCAAGGGGCCGAGTGTTCGGCGCAGAGCCGACGTCGCCCGGGCTGCTGGGTGAATGCGGACTCGACGCGCTCTCCTCTCCTAGAGCCGCGCCGCAGGTGCCGCTCCCAGCCCGCTATCCGGGCGGTTCCGCGGGCAGAGCAGCACCCGGCCCTGCCCGCTCCCGGCCCGCCCTNGCCAGCGGGAGCATAAAAGTGCGGGCGGCCAGGGCGCGGCGGCAGCTCTCCCTCTCCCGCTCCGCTCCGCTCCCTCGCCCGCCCGGCGGCTGCAGCGGCCGCAGCGGAGCGCCGCGACCCGCGGGAGCTCCCGCAACACCGGCGGCCCTCGGGAGGGCGGCCGAGCCCCAGGGGAGCCGAGCTCGCGCGGGCTCGGCGTTTTTTCGGCTCTGAGGAGGNGAGCAGCCGGGGACAGGAGGGCAGCGGGCGCCCGGGAGCAGGGGGGTTCCCCGTGGGAGCGGGCGCTGTGCGGGGACCGGGCGGAGCGGCGCGTGAAGGGCGGGAAGCGGGCGGGGAGGGGGAGCCGGGCGGCCGATGGAGGCGGCGCGGGTGCGGGGCGGGGGAGCGGAGCCCGAGCCCGAGCGGCGCGAAGCGGGCGAGGGGGACCGGCGGCCGTCTCTCCGCAGCTGGCGGGGAACCTACGGGGAGCGCCGCCCCGCTCCGCCTCGGGTGCCCGAAGGCCACNCGCGGCGGGCACGTCGGCGCACGACGAGATGCTGGGCACCTGCCGCATGGTCTGCGACCCGTACGGCGGCACCAAGGCGCCCAGCACAGCGGCCACGCCCGACCGCGGGCTCATGCAGTCCCTGCCCACCTTCATCCAGGGGCCCAAGGGGGAGGCCGGCCGGCCGGGCAAAGCGGGGCCGCGTGGCCCGCCGGGGGAGCCGGGGCCGCCCNGCGGCGCGGGTGCGGGGCGGGGGAGCGGAGCCCGAGCCCGAGCGGCGCGAAGCGGGCGAGGGGGACCGGCGGCCGTCTCTCCGCAGCTGGCGGGGAACCTACGGGGAGCGCCGCCCCGCTCCGCCTCGGGTGCCCGAAGGCCACCAAGGGGCCGGGTGTTCCGCGCAGAGCCGACGTCGCCCGGGCTGCTGGGTGAATGCGGACTCGACGCGCTCTCCTCTCCTAGAGCCGCGCCGCAGGTGCCGCTCCCAGCCCGCTATCCGGGCGGTTCCGCGGGCAGAGCAGCACCCGGCCCTGCCCGCTCCCGGCCCGCCCTGGCCGCCGCCCCGGCCGCGGAGCGCTGCCCGTAGTTCTGCCGGGACGGGAGCGGGGGGCGGGCGTACAAGCAGCGCTGCCCCCGCAGGTGTGAGAGGAGCCCGGCCCTTCCTCGGGGAGGGGAAAGTCCCCGGCAAGAAAGGGGAGCCAGGGGCGGTGGATAAGCTCAGGAGAGGGTGGTGCTGCGTGGGGAAAGGGTGAGGGGGTTGGGAGGAACGCAGCCACGGCACGGGACGGGGCTCCCACGCAGCGGAGCGCCGCTTTGACAGGCTCAGCTCCTGGCGGGGAGCGAGGCTTCCCCCTCTCAGGAGAGCTGGTAGCAGAATGAGCTCGGCGGCCGCTGACCTGAGCCCGTGGCGGGCCAGCGCCGGGGAAGGCGCCGGCTGACGGCCCGTGCCGGGAGGTACACCGGGTGGTCGGAGAGCCCGGGCAGGACCCGAGTCTGTCGGCATCCCCTGGGTAGGATGGAGACATCGGAAATAATTAAAGGTTTTGCGATGCTACCATCTGAAATACAGAGGAATCATCCCTTTTAATTAGGATAAATGTAGCCACCTGCGCTCGCAGAGGCTGTGCCTGTAACATTACCCCTGGGGAGCCGTCCCTGGCAATTTTGCCCCCCTTCCGCGCGTAGTTAATAGACATGGGTAGGCTGGCCCTAATTCCTACAGTTTAGCGGCACGGCCATCCCTCAAGCTTTGGGTGCCCAGGGACAGCGCTAGGTGCCCGGGGGTTCCCGCGTCCCGGAGCTCCGCGGTGCTCCCACCGGTCCCCCGCCCCCCGTGCGGCCGGAGGGCGAGGGACGCGCCGCGCACCGGCCGCTCAACAGGTCCCGCAGCGCCCGAGCCGTCCCGGCGCGCAGGGGCTGCAGGGCGGGCTGGCGGCTCGGGGAGCCCGGAGCCAGCTCTGCCTCTCTCCCTGGGCTCTTCGCCCTCCGGCGGGGTAGGCCGGGGGATGGATCGGCTCCACGCCGTGTCCGTAGGACTGAACACCGGCCCCCGTGTCCCCGCCGTGCCTGGCGGCCGCGGAGCAGCTCGTTCGTTTGCGCGTCTCCTCCCCCGCCGAGCACGGCCGGCACATGGCCCTTTGTGCTCAGCGCACACCGAAGCGGCGGCGGACAATAAATTAATCTGATATGCCACTTAACCTTTTGTTTATGGCTCCTCAGAAGGACTGTGAAAACAGAATAATGAGGACATCAGCGGCAATTAATTGAATTAGAAAATGTCTGCCATAAATACTGCCTCAGCAGATAAAACAGGACTAGTAAAATAAAGTATATCCTAACATACTCACTTTGATATCTTCCGCATAAAGCAATACTGTTCACTGCAAGAATACAATTTTACTTGCAATTAAAGAATTGATTTATTTTTACCCCTATTTATAATGTTGTAGGGTCTTTATTTCCACAAACCCTGAAAAATAAATACATAGCTGTAGTTTTAAAGAAGTATCCAATTACAAATATTCAATTGAACCTGAAGTCTAACGATCTCCAAACATAGCTACTTCCAGTATCAGCCATGAGACAAATTAAACTCACTGTTATTCAAAGAAGAAAAACCCCAAGAAACGAACCCAAACGGAGCTTTCATGTGTATATTTGTATATACTATACAAGATATTTAGGTAAATACTTGCATATAAATGGTTTAAAATTGACCCACAGTTTTAATGCCTCAATGATTGATTATGATTTATACTTGAAACACTAAATGCTGATGTGACAGGCTTTATGTGTCTTTGTAAGGAAGCTTAGAAATTTTGGAAGTAAGTAGTTAAATGGAGTAACAAAGGTAACATTATAAATCCAGTGTTCTCTAACAATGAAAAAGCCTGAAACTTTGCAAAATGTATGACTTACAGAAAACCCCCCATTCCTAAGCAACACATGTGGAACCTCAAGGTCCCCAGTGTTACCACACTGTCTGCTTTAATGGTTATCAAGCTTGAACCGGGAAGTGCTGAGATCACTCAGCTTAGGTATGTGTGTGCAGGCTGAGACCGTAGCTTCATGAAAGAACTTATATGGAACTTGTGAAATGTATTGTCTCATAATGATTTAATTTTGAGATACATTTACCCTCTTGCAGCAGTACACTCACTGAGAATTCATTTGAGACTGTTCTCTGAGCCTTTAAAAAGAAATTGCTCTGGCTAACCAAGCAAGAAGGTAAACCCACTAAGAATAGCACACAGGACCTTTGCTGCTACACACAGGGCAGTAAGCTCTGCATTTTGGTTTCTAGACTTTCAATACCTAGAATCTTTTTTTTTTCTCAGCCAGTATGTACCATGTAGAATCTTAAAAATGAAATATCCATTGCTCTTGTAGCCAGTGTCCACCTGCTGACTTCTTCAGAATAGTTACTCATATAATTCGAATTCTCCCTTACCATCCACAGAAACACAACATATTATACAAATCCACAAAGTAGCATTTCATTAGAAAGTAAATGGGAATTTGAAAAGTCCATTAAGCCATTTTGCTCACCATTATGCAAGATATTAGTTCTCCGTGAAAGTTTTTCTACCTCGTCTGTAGCCTTTTCACTCCTCCCCGTTTGCCCTTACCATTTCCACTGCCAGCAACCATCTCAGTCCCTTAGTTTCTCTGGAAGGTCTTCCCGGGGTTAATGGCCCAGAGCCTTCAACTCCGCCCTGCCGGTCATTAGTCCAACGGAAACAACCAGTACCTAGAATAATTATTGTTTAAAAAACCAGCAAAAAAGATCACCTCTGTAAACAATACCAGGCAAGTCAGGATCAAGAAGTCCTGAAATAGTCGGGGTTTATCATCATACCATGTATCAGTTTAAATTTGCAGCCTGTCACGGCTCTGCAAGCCTTTGCAGCCTTTCTCACTGTTCTTACAGGATGCATAAAGAATTTCCACCTACTGTGATTTTTAAGCTGCATAATGCCATAAGATCCTGCATGGTAAAAGAACCCCCTCCTTTTTAACATTTCAATATTAATGTGAAATCATATCACATGAAAATTTAATTTGGAAATTTATCATGTAAACTTTGAAAGGAATCCATGGAAAAATTGTGACTTATAGCCTATTTTTGCAGTTCAGAACAGAAAAATTCCCACATATAGTACACCAAGTCATGCATTATTACTTAGTTCAGATTTGCAATGCCACTAAATCATTTACTGCTCTGTAACTACACCAGAGCAAAGACAAGCAACAAGCAGATGATGTGTTACACTGAAATAAATCATATACAACCATGTTTAAATATTTTACCAAACGGAGTCAAATTATATATAAATGATTTGGAGACTTACAATGGCACAGGCTGTTCATTGCTGGAAACCAACATATATCTTGAAATTACAGATTACTTCCAGTTTGCAAGAAATGTCAAATTTAATCAGTCATGGAATACCAAGGGAGAAATAGGAAAAAAGTATATTTAAGAGAAAGTTGCAAATGAAAAGCCCTCAATGATTTGTAAATTCCAAAAACGTCTTAAAGCAAATAGCGACTTGTCTGTGATTTTTCAAAGGTGCATCTCTTAAAACACAGTGAAATTAAATGTTTGCTTACTGAAAAGTGGTAATAGCCATTTTTCCAAACCCAGACTAGGAGCCTTACCTGCTTGTGTGCATGTGTGTGTGGGGGGGGTGTACTTCTTGTATTCTTTTTTCAGCATGATCCTGTTGGTATGACAATAAGCTGCCTCTGGAAAAAGTCCACCTTGGGAGCTCCCTGTGGGCCTCCCTGTGGATCCTCACCATTGTCAATCACTTGTCCCACTGATACAAGTTACACTAATGTAAAATTGGCACATGACCAGATCCAGTTCTCCCAACTCCAGCTTTTCTTACACATATATTTAAAAAGGCTCCAGACATCTACAGAGGATCAGGCAGTTGTGCATTCATCAGATGACTGAGAAAGGAGCATATGAACTGCTTTAGTTTCAGAAGTACTGTAGGAGAAAATAAGCACTAACCATAGGAATAAACCACAATATACGTTGCCAGATGTTTCAAGTGGCAACTCATGCATGCTGAATAAAACATTGAGGACATGCTTTAATTTCACCAGGCAGGAAAAGTTCCCAGAGTTTTCTTAACCAGTCATTCTGTATTTTCTGTAGGTTCGAGCTAGTGCGATTGCTCAGGATGCTGATCAGAACTACGACTATGCCAGTAACAGCGTGGTTCTTCACTTGGAGCCAGGAGACGAAGTCTACATTAAATTAGATGGAGGAAAAGCACATGGAGGAAACAACAACAAATACAGCACATTTTCTGGATTTATTATTTATGCTGACTGATAATGAGTATAAAGACCCACCAAACCAGTCGAGAAATGAAGCCTGCTCTTCTAAGCGAGGGATTTGCGTAGCAAAAGTCAATGAAACAAGCACCCCAGCAGAGAGTGACCACTGAACACCTCAGCCACAGGAGGAAAAAGCCGAATGCTACCTGATTCACATCTGTACAAGACAGAGAAACCTTATGTTAAAAAACCACAAACCAAGTTAAACAGATGTGCGATCCACTTCCGCCAAAGCAAATACTTCCTCATTGTTAGTGTCCATGTGAATGAAGTTCTATATAGATCAAATTTTTATAGGGAAAAAAAGCCCACCTAAGGACGCTGAGTTATTTCTTCAGTGTATAAGATACTTTGATGTGTTATGATCTTGCTGCTTTATCCATACTTCAGCTTTGGTTCTTGTGACTTACCTGCTAACAATGATGCTTGGAGTCCACTCATAGTGTGGTGAGGAATGATTTTACAATAAAAGGAAGAGGTAATCAAAATATACTTTCTCTCTGCAAAGAAATTGTTTGCCTTGTACTTTTCTTACCCTTCCACTTAAAACTAGACACTAATCAGCTTCGAGCCTTAACTCAATGTTCCTGCTTTGTAGGTTTGCATTAGACTTTTAATATAAAATCAATCCAGTGGAGTTATTTAAATTTTGTCATTCCCTTAGCTGTCCTCTAAAAGAAAAAGAAGAAGAAACACTATTTTCCCCTGAAAAATATAACAGTTGACAAACTATTCTATTGGACCATATCCCCCGATTCCACCAAAGCAATGGCAAAACTCCCACTGCTATTAGTGGAAAAGGGATTTGGCTTTTAAATTGTATACATGTAAATATATATTTAGAGAATTATTACAAGCCCATTCTTGATGGTTAATTGTGTAAATATTTAGAAAGACTGGCAGCCACACCATCAGACTAAGGCAGAGTGTTTTCTTTGCAGCAATTAGTCTTCATTAATTAGTCTTTTATAGCACTTAGTCTGTACCTGGGTACTATTTTTAATAAAGTGGCTACAGATTACTATACTGCAGATGTTCCACTAGAATTTCATAGGAATATAATGGGTCAAAACCTTAATTGTCTTAGGTGTGTTGTCTCACTGAATTTAGTGGGATTTTTCCAACAAAGGAAGAGCGGGAGATCTGACACACGAGAAAATGCTGTCACACAGACCTTTTCCATGGAAGCTAGTTACCAGTTTGTGGTAAGGTGTGCCTACGAGATGGACACAGAGAAGCATATTACCAAAAATGATAACACATATGCAAAGAAAGAAGCGAATATTTACATGCAAAAAATGTGTGTATTAAAACCTATTTTTCTCATTCATATAGATATAGATATAGATATATATGTCTCAAAGAAGCTCAATCCATATAGAGGATTAATGGCTTGGAGAATTAAACTAAACACAGATACATAGTTGTAAAAATGCTTTAAAATCAATCATAGCGGTAATGTCCACAGAATATTTTTATTCAGAAAATGGATTTATTATTTGTTTTGGTTTTGGGAGGCTATTTCTCTCACGTTAAAACTTGCAGATTTCACTCTAAACCTAAATTTTAGCAAGATTATTAAATTTCTTTAGCACAGTTTCTTATGTTATTTATTTTTAACATTTTGGCAAAATCACGGTAATATTTCTATAAATTATTAAAGAGTAATAGAGGCTACCCCGAGCATTGATATTTCATATACTCTGTCACAAGCAACCTTGTCTAATGTAATAAGGGTACAAACTTAGATTTATCTGCACTAAAATTTCCAAAGTGTCTGCCACTGACAAAAAAAGCTCTCCAGTGCTGGCTACTTAGCAAAAGTCTGATAAAGATTTTACACATCTCCCTAAAAATCTTGCTTGAATGAGTGAATCTTTTCTTAAACAGAATGTGCTACTCCTTCTGTTTTGAGTCGTCCAATTCAAAACAAATGCCAAGTGAGTCCAGGCTGACTGAGAGGATCACCAGGCAAACTCATCCAGGGTTTACAAGGGGACATTGTGCTGCCAGCTGCTTGTGTATTATCTCACCAGGTTAATGCTTTCACCTTATGACAAAGTGCCAGCCTGTATCTGTACATCGTAGTGGTTACTCCTGTTTAATTTCTATGAGGCCATTTTTTTAATATCAGATGTGTGACTGACTTGTCTGTTCGCTCCACTGTTGCTGTTGCTGGCCAGTGCACTCCCACAGCAGTAGCTAGAGATTCCCTCCGTAGTGTCCAACAGCCCTGCACCGAGCTAGAGGTCATTTACAGCCAGCAACTGCAGTTCCTAAGGTGTTCACTGGGAAAGCTCAATACTACAAGATCTACACGGTCACATTTGAAGAAGCTTCTGAAATCAGGCTGCCACTGCTATTGGGTAAGACCACTTTTTGGATAAATCACCTGCCCTGGTTAAAGTTAGACAAGAGCAAAGAACACACTTTATGTGAAAACCACACATAAGGCAAACATTTCTTCCTTTTTCATCATATCTTGATATACTGATTTGTAAAGACTTATATCACAACCTTTGTTATAACTATTACAACTCATTAAAACTGTATTATGTAATATATTTTGAGTGCTGGTGTTGCATCCTTACAAAAAGAAGCTGGTATGTGTCAAGTTTTACATGATTGCTGTGAGACTCCAAGTTCATGATAAAAAAATTAATGCAATTAGAAAAAGACATCTGTAATAATATTGCACATAGTTTAAGAGGTGATCAAAATGCTTTATTCAAAAATATATTTTTCCATGTATTTTTAACATTTTCAGTTACAATTAAGTAAATTGTTAAACTAGAAAGAAACATTATCTTTTTAGATTTATTTGAGATTCCTCTCGCCTTCTCTTGTCTATGGAAGCTATTTAAAAGTTCCAGACATTTCATCAAGTATTACTTAAAGAATATAAGGATAATGAGAAGATTGTCAGTATTACAAGGATTTAAATCAGCCCCTGGACACAGGAAATTTAACTGAAAACCATAATTTCCTCCCAAGTCCAGATGATGCATTTTCAAAAGTAGTTTGGGGGTAACATTCAGTACCAGTATTTGATTATGCTTTTGAAACAATTATTTTAAAATTTCAGTTGAAAAGATTTTGTAGGTAGGCTCATAATCAGTAAATCATTCACGAGCAAACTTTCAGAAGGGAGAAAATGTAGAGACAGTACACAATTTTGATGTTCTAATTAAAAAGAAAAGTTATAATCAGTTTGTTTGCATCTACTTAATAATTTTCAGTTTCTCTGGAAAAAACAATTTTAAAATTCCTGCTCACCTGAAATCTGAATTTTATCAAGCTTTCCTATAAAACAGGCATATTTATTCATTATTCTTACTTAAATGTCAACCACCGCTTTGGATTTGCTAGAAGTATTTTATCAATTTTATCTTGAGATATGCCTCTAATTAGCATTTTAGGAACTATATTTTTTAAGATATGTGAATATCCATGACCTCCATATTTCATCAACCTGTTCTTGGTGTGCATATCATGAGCCATCAGAATTCTGTCTTCATAGCCTTCATCAATCAGCACACGAATCCTGCAAAAGTTAAAAGCCTTCTTGTCAGTGAAAGTTCTCACTTCAACAGCACAGAACCCACCAGGATTTACATTTCTTACATTACTGTACTGCTGGACTGTATTATAACAGAAAATACTTAGGTGCTCAGAGGACATACTCCTAACATTTACCTGAAATTAAAATGCATTTTTTATTGCATGAAAAATCCTCCACCTCTGAAAACACACCACCACACACATCAAAATGGAGAAGAAAAACTCTTTCCTTTTGGCACATGACTTTGCATTTCCAGACCCATTAAGTCCACAGAGGAATTCAAGAACTTCAGCATCACCACGCATGGGACAGAGGTTTTCTATACATGAGTAAATAATAATTTCCTACATAAACTCCTTCTCAGCAGGTTACTTCTTGCTACTGTCACAAAGCTGGTCCCATTACATTTGCTAAAGACCAGACTCTGTGTGTGACCGGTCTTTAAGGAGCCTGGCTCAATTACATAAATAGTTCCATATCTTCAGTTAAATCCCATTTAGCAAAACAGGTTAATAAAAACTTGAAGTTGCCAGTATCATACTCTAAATAGATAGTTATGATCCAAACACATTTCAAAGATGTTCATTAAAGAAGATAAGTAAGACTGGCATGGCACAGCACTAGCACATGCCAGGAAATAAGAGGAATTAATATGGCACTGCAGCTAAACAGTCTTGGCAAAATGACAAGTCAGCTTGAAAAAAGAAGTAATCCTTCTGGTCACACCCTTGTAGCAGGACTGCTACAAGTCCTTCTGTTCCATGTTTCACTCAGGTAGCCTTAATCCCTTGATCAGCTAATATTTTAGCATTTATATTATGCGGGTGTCTACACTCCTGTACTGCATGACTGTTAAGCTCCCCAGTAAGCTTCAGTTTAGTTTGGCAGTGGATTGCAGCACTGAAGCGGCAAGGTCTGACAGACCAGCCCTGGAAAGTGCTCATTCCTCATGAAGGCCTTCAATTCCATCACTTGCCAGCACTGTGAAATTCTAATTCTTACCTTCCTGACAACTCTTCAACCAGCAAGAAAACAAAAACTAGCCCTGTAAGTAACCGCACTGTATCTGAAAGCCCTTACTGACAGTTTTTATTACAAGTAGTTACAAGGGGATACACGTAGCAGGATCTTATCAACATGGGCAGCAGAAAGACGGCAAATAGGATAGAATTTGGTAAAATGTTGTTGTCTCTCAAAGCCCACCAAACATTGTGCCATACAGTGCACAACACTACATAAACCATAGTGGTAAAACATCACAGGTATCTCCTCCAGATATCCTCACAAGTATCTCTGAAATACAGAGACCACAAGCCAACCAGAGAGTAAGAGCAACGGCACTGGAGGGAATAAGTTCCTTGCTGACCAGACGTATTCTTAGAATCATCCCCTTTAATACTGGACTAATTTCATGGGCTGGGGAGGCATATGATCCTTTCCATTCTGTATCCATTGCTCCTTTTTTCTCATGCCTGTAAATTTAGTTAGTACCTGCTTCTGACTCCAAACTGCCCCAGAACAAAAGTCAGGGTTTTGCTTGCATTGGCAGTAGACTGCAGCCAAACTGCTGAAGTACACACAGACAGCTAAACTGTGTCAAGTAGGTATATTATGACTAGAGAAGTTTATGTTTTGAACAGGAAAGATGTCAACAAGTATATTCCATTCAATATTTTCATTTAGAGACCAATTTGATTTCTACCTCTGTGGTATTGTTTGACCAAACAAAACCTAAGGAGATTGCCCCAGCCATCCTACGTCCCACACACACAAACCTAAGGCATCACATGAATCCTGTGGCTTGTCCCTCCCAGCTATTTTTCTCTTCTGCCAGTGTCACAGCTGTGACTCCAACACCTGGCTTGTGTGCATGTCTCACCACAGGCAGCTAAAGCGGCACAGAAAGACGCCATTTCACCACAAGAAGGGAGCATGCAGAGACTCCAAGGCTGCAACTAACTCCATCTCACACTCCTCCCTGAAAGCCTCCCACTCGCACCCAAAACCTGGCACTCCGCTGACCTGTTTCTCCATCTGAGGGGGCTGCTTTTACAATCAAAACACAACAACACTGCCCACAAATGTGCAGAGAACAAACACCACGTGGGCCTATATGTGTCACTAGTAAGCTCCTCCTAGGCTGCTGAAAGCTAGCAAGCACAACTCTGAGTCATGNCTGACCAGACGTATTCTTAGAATCATCCCCTTTAATACTGGACTAATTTCATGGGCTGGGGAGGCATATGATCCTTTCCATTCTGTATCCATTGCTCCTTTTTTCTCATGCCTGTAAATTTAGTTAGTACCTGCTTCTGACTCCAAAGTGCCCCAGAACAAAAGTCAGGGTTTTGCTTGCATTGGCAGTAGACTGCAGCCAAACTGCTGAAGTACACAGACAGCTAAACTGTGTCAAGTAGGTATATTATGACTACAGAAGTTTATGTTTTGAACAGGAAAGATGTCAACAAGTATATTCCATTCAATATTTTCATTTAGAGACCAATTTGATTTCTACCTCTGTGGTATTGTTTGACCAAACAAAACCTAAGGAGATTGCCCCAGCCATCCTACGTCCACTGTGGGTGCATCGATATCCATTTAGTTGCACTTATAACTCAAATGCACATACTCACACTGCGCAATGAGAAGACAAACTTTTCATCTTTTCTTCTTATGAACAGCCTGCTCATAAGAAATACTCAGACACTAGAACGTTTCAGGAGAGACAGTGGTGGCTGAGCAAGTATCATGGATGGAATGAAAACTCTGCCATGGTTGAACATGCACTTGTTAACTAAGGCCTAGTCCAGTCCCCTCTCTATATATTCCCCAGTGCTTCTGTAGATGTCGATCTTCCATGGCACAGGAGAGGGCAGGAGGCACAGCAGAGAAAGCAACTTTACTCATTCTAATGTGAAAACTGTAGATTCCTTCCATCAGTTTAAAATACTGAGTGCAAGACTGAGGGCACTGTTAAGAGAGAAACAATTTCTAGTGTGAAAAGCAGCAGCAAATGGTTGGCAGTGAGTGGAAGAATAACCACAGTACCTTCTTAGGAGAGAACAGTTTGAAAATAGATTAGTTGAAGATTAATCTGACAATGAGGGGGAGGGAAGCTATGTCTGATATGTAAGGGAAGGCTAGAAGTTATTTCATTAGTGATCAGAAATCATAAAATCTTTCTCATCAAGGAGAATGAAAGAACTGTTTGTGACTCTGGAAGGTAAAAAGACACAGGCAGGATGGCACCCCTTGCTCAGACACCTGCCACTTCACTGCTCACAGACACTGTGGACAAACTGCATGGCAGCATCACACCTCCAGATGGAGTGGAAGGAGTGAGGTGTCCATTCCCAGCTGATCCTACCTTCCCTCAGACAGTTTTTACACAGAATGATCTCCTTGGCAAAACTTTGTGTTAGCACAGCACAGCAGATTTGCTATGCAGCTGAGCTGAGACTGCAGGTGCTGATGAGAAGCAGGGAAGGGGTATCCTGCCAGCGGGGCCAATATTTTCACATTGTGAGTGAGTGTGAGGAGCATGGGAGCTCTGAGGAGACAGGAATCTCATCCTTCAAAAGAGAGAAAGGGCAAAAGGACAGGGGGAGGAAAGGTGATAAAGTGCTTGGAAGAAAAAAGGCAGTTTTTCAGGATGGAAGCACAGGATTAAATCCATCCAAAACAACCAATGAGTTTTGCTGGGATAGCACACTAGCGAGGAGATGTAACAGGCTCAGATGATGTTTAGTATCAGCACTAGATTTCCAATACTGTGTTTCAAACAGAAGTACTTAATCGTAACACATATGCAGCATTTCCAGCCTTTTCCTTTTTACAGACTGTATAAATTCAGAAAATGATAAAATTCAACCAGATCAACATGGAATTAGGACAGAGAATGAAGTTCAAAAACTCTTGATCTTCTCAAGTAACTTCCTACAACACTATGATTCTGCATCTTTCTCTCAGACAGAAGAAATGATACATGCTGCTCTAAAGGTGTGACAGCAGCAGAGGAAAATGGCACTATTTTAGTATGATAGAAGACAATTTTGAACAGCAAGCAGAATCATTCTGTGACCATCTTAAAACAAACACCAACAATATTTTTTTGTCAATGGCCATGCTATAGCTAAAACTGCATGGGAGCAGATACCTTGCAATTCTTTCATTGTCGCTTGGCATGTCAATATCCGGTTGGAACTGGTAATGAAGGAATTCTGTACCAAACAGGTCATACTCTAAGTAACATCCAAGTTTAGCAAATTCGAGAAGTTCCTTTGTATCAAATATGGTCCTGCAGAACATATATAACACAGAGTCAGCACGGTAACAGGAATAAAACTTCTTATGGTATGAGGACAGGTATTTTGTGACCTCCTGTTTGCAAGGACAAAACCCAGTAACCTAAGATTTAATTCACCCATTTGAAAAACAGGACTCCTGCTGACACATGCAACTTAAGATGATACACAGCATTGTCTTTCTTACATTCATTTGGGATTTCATGCATTAAAAAACCAGAACAAAACCAACTCTTTCCCCATGAAATAACGAAAACCTCTATGATAACCTTTAAACAGAAACAGGAAATTTACTTACTTTTGATATCATTAACCCTCTCAACAGACAACCTAACAAGGAAGGACATTTAAGGAGGAGGTTAATTCATAGTGACATTAAAAAAAAAAAAAAAAAGACAATGGATTACTTACACAAGACAGATTTCCCAAACCTTCCAAAACTTTCCCAAAAGAGTTACAGGAGACAGCTTCATCCAGGGCTTGTTTCATCCATCACACACCGGTAATATACAACTTTATCTTTAGTTTCTATTTTGTACAGTGATGTTTCTAGATTGCCATTAGAACAGCAATATATCACTGTTTGCACTGGGATCTGGCCAGAACACCTTAAGGAAACGCTCTAACCAAAATATATACTGGCACTGTGAGTATCTGGGACATGGGCTTTGCAGCAGATGTGAAAAGTGAAGGAGCAAAGCTTCTAACACCTCTCACTCATTTGGAAAAGAATGGCAACAGAAATAAGAGCTCACTGGAATATTTTGGGTTTTGTTTGAACCATTTTTACCAAGTGTATAAGTTGTCCAAAGGAAAACAAAACCACTCAAATGATCCAATTTTATCTTTATAGCTGCTACAATTTTTTTTTTTTTTTTTTTAAAGAAGAAACCAAGTTTCCACAAGTGCAGCACAGTTAACCAAAAGAGCAGTAGTTTGTTGGGGTTTTTTTATTATTGCAGATATTGATGTCACAAAGCAGTGATGTGCTACAACTACATCACAGTCTGTTGCTATGGAAATGACTGATGTCATAATTTTAATATTATGACTTAACAACAGATCAAGTAGGAGGAACAGATGGGTTGAGAGAGAGAAAACCCATGTTCAAACAAGCCTGCCATCAGCAGGAGTCTAAGAGTTGCCAACTGTAATTAATAAAAGATGTTATTTTAAAATAAATGTTACAGTTTACAGAGATTGAACATTTATCACCAAGTGAGTTTTCAAAGAGCAGAGCAAAAGAACAGACTATTTTAGATCCAGCCCGGCTCAGTTCACAGGGAAAGAACCACCAAGAGTATTCTGTGCTATGCAGGTCGCAAAAACATCCAACAATCTATTTCAAAACCACAGCCACAACAATTTCTTTTTAAAAGTATTGTTAGTGTCATGCTTTTGGGTGTTCTATCCCAGCAAAGAGCCAGAGAACTTAGTTTTGTGAGCCACGGTCCCATTGTGAGCCACAAGGATATAGCAACAGCCACAGTTCCCAGCTCAAATTGCAGATCTCTGAGCTGGAATTGGGTGTTTGGGCAACACTGTCCCTGAACAGCCCTGAGTTCATGGAAAAGGAGGCGGGTGAATGGTGAAGCATCCTGTAATGTGGACCTCAGCTGTAAATACCACGGGGACAGACACCCCAAATTCATAACAGATGCTGTGAGTCTTCTAACAAAGTTACTCAAGTGAGTTGAGTCAAGACGTTGATCTCCTTTACAACCTTAACCCCTAACAAATGGCTACAGGCAAGGCTCAATAGCTTTTGCTTCCTGCTTTTTACTACACCACAGTTCCACTATGGACACTTGCTACCTTTTGTTCTAAGGTGCTAAATTTTAAGACATGGTAGCCAGCATTTTAGTTTTAACATTTCATTATAAATCCACTGTTAAACTACCATTCTGCCTATGTCAAATACAGACATGAAATACGGAGCTATGTACAAATTTATCTCACATTTAAGGGACTGGGATGCTCCCACATGGATTTTTCTTACTGGAGGAGAATTAAAATGTTAAATGCACATTGCAAAGCCAAACTTCACAGTAGTTTATGTTATAGCAAGTGCCAACCTGAATGTGTGAAAGTAATGATAGAAAGAGATATAAGGAAATGTCATACTGTGCATCAGCGGCTGTTACTGAAACTGCACCTCTGTTTTCCAACTTATATTGCTTAATTTCCATCAATTAATTACTTAATTCAACAATTTACAACAGTGTACAAGAGGCAAAAAACCATAATTGTATGTTTATGTTGTATCAAAATGGCTACATAAGTACTAATATCTGCAGCTTACTCAGTCCTCTTTCATAAAAAGATTTAAGTAACCAGTTTTTCTTCAAAAAGGGGTGAAAAATACAGCTATAGATACAGTGGAATGAAGAAAAATACAAAAAGGAATTAATTTATAAATATTCAAATATAATTTCATGGCATGAATGTTATGCTCCTAAAACCCTCGAGTAAAACAAGGAGCTCTGTGTTAATACCAAACACCTGTAGCTCGACTTGCTAGCTCTTAAAGCCTGTAGCCATGAGAAATTTGGAGGACAGTGTTGTTCCTGTACTACATTCCCACTGAGAGCAAACAATTCAATTGCTGAGAATCATATGACCACAGACAGTCTCCATTATTCAGCAATTGGCCAAACTAATCAATGCCTGGACATATTCCAGCTCACCACGAGCAACACAAGGTCAAACAAAACTGATTTGGTAATAGAGGCTGTACTTCTAATCTGGAGACAGAAAAGCATCCCAATTTCTCTCCATGCCTCATGTGGAGCTCTTGGTTTTTGTTCTTGAGAAAACTAAAAGTTAACTATCCAGTCTATGCTATGAACTATCCAAACCCCAACTGTTTTCTTTTTAAGCAATATTTCCACTGTCTGGCAGTAGAACATTAAAAATCTGCCTTTGGCTTTGATCCAGATTCCAGCCAAATCAAGGACATCTCCATTAGCTTCTGTGAGATTTTGGTAAGGCTATTAAGAGTGACTCAGTTTTCAAAAGCTGTGGAAGCCCAGCAACTTCCCACTTGATTTAGTGAGAGCTGCTCAATGTCCAGTGCTTTGTAAATACAGGAATTTGTGCAGGGATACAAATTCATGGAATTCCCATTTTTTAACTGTGACTACAGTTATTCCTAACCCCTCACATAGGCTTTCAAAGACAGCATTTAAAATACCAAAATCTCTTTATCAATGTGAATCTAAAAGCTGATCCTGACGGAATTGCTGGAGGATAATACTCTATATCAACTTCTTCCAATGTAGTTCTGCAAAATTCCAGTAAGTTGTGGCAACGCTGCAGGAAGCACAGCACAAGTTTCCTTACCTGTCAAGGTGAGACATGACTGTCTTTGAAGCATCAGCCCCAGCTTCCAGCAGAATGCGGATAATCTGGAAGGGTGAGTTGCTGTTCCTGCCAGGATGGATGATAACAGGGCACCCAAGCTGGGACTGAGCCTGTGCTGTTGCCTGAAGCACTCTGTGTTCACTCGGAGTCAAAGGCCAGGAGCAACCTATTTCTCCCACCACACCACACTTGATATTAGTCCCATCTGCTCCTTTGAGTACCTCATCAATAATAATCCCTGTCAGCTAGAGAACAGGAAAATGAGATTTTTGGTTATTAATACTATTTGTGTTAAATAGCATCAAATTTGGCCTATGGACGCTGGACTAGTTATACTCCCAAGGTCTTTCTGAACTTATTTAATTAACAGCTGTGTGTGTGAAAACATTGCAGTTAAAATCTGGTTTCTGTCAACTAATGTTATGCCAGCCATTCACTAAGACCAAAATAAACACAGAAGCAAATCAGTTTAACAGTATCCACTCATATATTTGTCCAGGTTTGCCAAGAAAGCTGGTTTACATGGAATTTGAACACTGATTTGGGCAGAGATTAAATTTTATTCAAACAAACAAACAAACAAAAGGTTAGTTTATTCCAAAATCTTTGCCTTGCACTCCTGAATTGGCTCCAGACACAATTCAATGTAATTTTTTGCAAAATATGGGATCAGAGAATAAGGAAACCTTGTCATTCAGATAGAGAAGGGAGAAACTCTGGCAAGCATCTTGAGGAGACAAGTTTAAGGCAAAATCCGCTTATGGGAATGCCAGTGTAAAACAACAGGAGCTCTGCTGAGTTCAGAACTACAAAAACAAAGCTCATTTGACAAATTTACAGGATCAAAATTAGCCTGCTTTAGAACATTCATAGACAAAAAACATCAGAATCTTTTACTTAAACTAGTTTTTCACAAAAGCTTTAGTTTTTCTTTCCCACCATAGGCTGGATATCTTAAGCATACATTCAGAATTGAGAGTACAAAATGGCACTGATGATGGCCCTACCTTCTAAGTGCTGAGTACAGGAAATCTGAGGGTCTCCATCAGTCCACCAGACACAAAAGGGAAACCTTTGCCTTGAGAAATATATTTGCATCTATTCTATTTGTATCTATTTGTATTTCAAGCAATGGAAAAACATTTAGGAAAAACAATACTGTAGTGTAAAGTTTGGGCCAGCTTGGGTCCAGTTTTGTTGGCAGCACAGCTCAAGTTTTGACCACTGATTTTTAAAATTATTTTGACTCATTTGTAAACTGTGACAGATTTTAAAAAAAATTTCTCTGCTCTATTCATACACATTCACAGCCTCCTACCTTGGAGAGTTCCATTCCCTCTTCTCCTTATCACCATATTTTCTTAATAAAAGATGAATATTTCTTATTATAGGAATATCTGGAGACCTCAGTTATTATTAACACATTGTCTTAGTCACCGTGTATACAAACAGCCTGACGTAGACTATGCCCTGAAAAGCCTGGACAAACGATAGAGAAGAAAGCTATAACACACAGCCTGAGCAGAGCAGTAATTTACAACTGTCCTATAAATATTGGAATTATTTATGCTTTTCACAAGAATGCTGGGTAAACTCACTGGGAAGCAATTAGACAGAAAAAGTGACAAAAGAGGTAGCAAGGATAAACTCCTTCCTTAAAAAATAGTAAAAACTCAAGATAATTGGTGGTGTTCTGTGGAGGTCCCTCCTGGGTGGATGGGCCTTGGGAGTGGGAGCATGGCTCAGGTTACATGGGGCTGCCAGGCTCTCTGATGCTATTGTGCCTAAATCCTGTTTCTCATTGGTCATTTCAAATGTAACCCCACCCTGGTAATGCTGTACTTAGGGGGGTGTTCACTGATTCTCAGTCAGTCTGTGCTAGGCCCAGCCATGAGGCTGTGAGAAAATAAAGAACATCTATGAACATCTATCAAGGATAGTGTTCCTGGTTCTTTCTACGGGCCAAAGCTGTCTGCCAGGGAAGGTTGCGGAGTACCATATGTCGACATACAAAATACTGTATTTTCCTTTTACTGTTGCATTATAACAAATTCCTCAGAGAAAATGGAGCTTAAGAACTGGAAATTCTGACAGATAACCCAAGCACATGCAAGAAGTGCTGCTCCAGCTATTACACACAAGCAGGAATGCTGTTTCCATTTTCTCCGCTGAGAACCTCTGTATTTCAGCTATTTTACTGGAACTTCTCTCCAGCTTTGGCTTACCCAGGGATAATTCACAGGACAGGGACACTGAAGTAATGGTTAAGACTTACCTGCTCCACTGTCATGGCCTGTGTTTGAGAAGAATGAGTGGAATCCACATAAAACCCAGCACCAGCAATAATATGAACTCCAGTTTCTTCAGCAAGTTTCTTCAAGGTATTCATATCCCGGCCAATTCCTGTAGTTGTGTTTTCCACAATCGTCCCACCACCTGCTGCTTTAAAATGCAGCAGCTCCTCCCTCACAGCATCTGTTTCCTGATACAAAAGAAGGTTTTCTTTATGGCTGTAGGGATTTTGCTTAATCCAAAACAAGTTCTTCATCTCAATGGGCCCATTAGACAAAGGCTCTTGGCCTGGAGAAGGTGGACAAAAGCAGCTGCTGTAGTTCATAGTCAAGTGTTCGTGAGTTAACGTGTAGCCAAGACAGTCCGGCTCCACAGGGCCCAAGACAGTCTGTGCTTTTCCGCTCAAGGAAGGCATTTTTCTTTAACAAAGGGAAAAAAATATCAGATCCTAAAGGAGTGTGAGAAGGAAGAAGAAAGGAAACAAAAACATTTCAGAAAGAGCAGTGCTTTCTCAGGCAATTTTTGAAATCCCTCCTCCCTCTTGCACATGTACCTACACTCTGTGTGTGTTCGCTGGGACATTTCCAAAAGCTGATTGCAGCGGGGTGGTCAATATGAAAAACAAGGCATTTACTGTAACCAACTGTGCTTGTGTCAGTACTCCAGCAACATAAACACATCACATTCCAGTACATGGAAATTGTCATCATTTATTGTGCTGCAGTCAGTATCACATTAAGATAAACGTTTCCTATTTAATAACAACCACTGTATGTTCATTTAGCATTCTTTGCTCTTCAGCAGCTGTCAGATTTTGTCAGCTTCAGCCACCAGATGAACACATTTGGCACCAAGGCTGAATATTCCTTACTGGTATGTTCAGTGTATTTATCTGTGGCCTCCAAGACTCAGTGTCCCCCTTGCATGCCGAGGAAGCTGTCTGTGTCTGGGCACCTTGTCTGCCCCTCTCTATGTGGGATGCAGGGGTGGGGGTGATAATCTGCTCCTCTGGCTACAGCAGGGCTCAGGTTCTCCTAAAAGCTGTGCTCTGGAGACCTGAAACAGCCCAGGACCTCTCCTCTAAGGCTGACAGCAGTCGCCAAAGATACAGCACAGCCCACAAACAGCGGTGGAGAAGCCAAAGTACTTCACTGGGCAAATATTTTACCCTTAATCTAACAATTTATATATGGCTCGTCATCTCAGACACTTTTAAATTCATCTTTAACACAAATGAAACAATGCTACTTCTCAAAACTTCAAATGAGCAGTGACAAAGAGAAACACTGAGGTTATAGTCTGCAACTGGTTCATGTCAAAGGCCCTGTCTCAGTTTGGCCTGACTCGCTGCAGGTTAGAATTAACTGCAGCTCTCCCCATTGGGATTTCGTTTTTTTTTCCTGGGAGTGGGGGTAGTCCTGACTAACTGGTTCGTGTTAGATCTTCCTGATGCTAGTCACAAAGGCTTGAGGATATACAGTTAAAATCCCTACTCAACCAAAATCATCAGTTATGAAACAAAATACATGTTTAATCATGACCAGAGGAAAGGACTAACTAGAGCATGCATTATTGATTAAAGAGAGAGGTCTTTCCCATTTCTGCCTCCCTTTTAGTGAATAATGTCATAAACATGGGTTTGTTACTGGTAAAACCCTCAGAGGACATCTTCCTTTTAACTGCTAAAGTTAATCTACCAGGATGACAGAAAAACTGAAATCTGAAGGGCACTGAACTCTACATATCAAAGGGCACAGGAACATCAAGATCTCTTTGGGGATACTTTGATCTCATGAGCAGCAGTCACTGTCAGAGCCCCAGTGCACAAAAGTGACCCAGCCCCAGCTACTGCCTGCCTGGTGAAGTCCATAGCACTGGTGCTCACTGTAATAAGAAGTTTGCCATCCATAAAAAAGAGAAATGACTGATTATATTTACTTGCCTTGTGTAACAGCAGACTTCGGAAGAACTGTTCTTTTAGGAATTTCCTTCCTGAACTAGCATGTTAACTTGTTTGAGAAGGTAGAAGAATAATTACTCTCATAGAACAGACTGCTGGCTGATTAATAGAATGATTTATTTTTCTTCCAAACAAATTAAGAAGTGCATGATTTCAGAAAATATTATTCTTGAGCAAATAATTAAAAGCAAAATACCTTAGTCAGAAACTGCTTCTAGCTGCAATTCAATTAAGCAGTCATTAATTCCATCCTTGAAGAAAGCTGGTGCTCTGTATAGAGCAACCCACTATTTTGGAGAAAGTTCAATGATCTGAGTCATTCTTATATGCACAGCAAAGCAACTGACATAATTCTAAGCATTACCTTTGCTTTATTTGTTTACCTTTTTTTTTTTTTAAATGTTAAATATCTTCGCTCTGACATTCACGGAAACCCTGACAGCAAACTGATAACTATCCTCTGCACTGGATTCACACTTCTCTTTCCCATGTTCACTGACAATTTTCCAATCCATTTATTAAGTTAGCAAACCAAAACTATGTACAATTAAATACACAAGTATTTAATTTCTTTTGATAAAGCTTGACACAAATCAATTACAGTCTGCTTCCTTAACAATCTTACACTTCAGCTGCTTAGTTATTTAATACTGCAGTTACTCAAAAAGGCCACTCTAATTGAATGTGAATTTTTGCTCATTTTCAGATTACCACTTTGAAGAAAAGTTGACTTTCAGCATTTGTTTCCACCAATTTCTTTCTGACACAGTTCATTTAGACTACCCTCAATTAATCTGGCCTGCCCATTGTGAAGACCTGATGGCTGCACATGTGAGATCTTCTTATAGCCCGAGGCTGCTGTCTTGTGATTTGTAACAGCAGGAAACATCTAAAATTACCAGTTTCCGTGCCAGGTTTCTCTTCTAGCAGACACAACCTGTTGATTTTTAAACTCTAGATTTCAGATTACAGCTCACATACAGAATTTACAGAACCTTTTGATTGAGGCCAAGGATCTTTATAAATATAAGAAGCATCACAAAAAATGGAAACTGAAACAAACAGCATTTAAAGTAGGCCTAATTTTATCTTCATGAAAATATATTAGTATTAATGCCTGTTCCAGCTTACTAACACAGTTTTAGAAACTCACCACTCTTAATAAAAGAATTATAAAAAATAAAGACAGTCAGCAACCTGTGACTGGAATTATTTTTTAAACCACTGTCCTGATGTCTTCCCTACTGTCATTCACATAAACAGCCTGCCCTGATTATGCTATTATACATTATTCCTTATAAGATTCACTTGATGGAATCGGAATTTAAGTGTTATTAAAACAGAATTTAGGTGCAAATGGCTTTAAAATGGAATAAGGATTCCTACTCAAGTANCTGTGACTGGAATTATTTTTTAAACCACTGTCCTGATGTCTTCCCTACTGTCATTCACATAAACAGCCTGCCCTGATTATGCTATTATACATTATTCCTTATAAGATTCACTTGATGGAATCGGAATTTAAGTGTTATTAAAACAGAATTTAGGTGCAAATGGCTTTAAAATGGAATAAGGATTCCTACTCAAGTACGTGTATTTTACTACAGGAATCAATGTTTGTGTGCTTTGCTTGTGACTTGCATGCCATGTTTTACACAGAACTTTCTTCTGAAAAAAGTTTCTTCTTTCATGCACCAAGGACTGCATTCATATCACCTCATTTAGCCATTTAAATGATGTATATCTACTACAGAACAATCAGCTAGACCATTTTCATAGTGGAGATGAAAGGACTTATCTACAGGCAACTCATCCAGCATAAGCTTGTAATAGACCAGGACACGTCACTTTCTGTAATGATATCCTCCTTCCATGGACTAAGGAGCGAGCCGAGAAACAACCCAGGACAAGACAAACGTATTTCAGATGGTTCTACACAAGACATGTGAATTATATTTCCTTAATCTTAATCCAGTATGAGGTTAGGGGGAAAGGTGCTGATTCTTGTAACAGAAGATAAACAGGTAGGTTCATAGCTGGTAATAACAGCTATTTTGGTTTTGAAAATCACTAATTTATGTGGTAGTATTGCCAAGGAGCTCCTGCATAGACTAAGACTTCTCAGCTCTGGGTGCTGTATAAAGAGAGAAATAAATTATATTCCCTGAAAATTATAAATTCAGACAAAAATGAGAAAACTGCTTTAAGATATAACCAAAACTTATATTATTACACAAGAGCCTTGAAACAATACCTTAACATTTTTGTAATAAACTCTGGACAAATCTTTATAACCACCAATTGTACGGTGCATAAAATACAACTCCCACCATTAGCCAACTATCAAATCCTAGTGAAGTAAATATTCTTCCTAGAGGTATTGTTAAGGGAAAAGAGGCTTGCTACTAAAAAGGTCATGGTGCTGCATTCCTGACTCTGATAAAAACTCCACCGAGTTCAATAGATGTTTTGCCTGAATACTGATGAAAAGATTTATGTTTCCACTTTTCCCATCTGAAGCTTGAGCTTCAGTCATTGTGTCATTTTAATGGCCTTGTAATGGGAAGTCCCCCCAGGTTTGGATTAGTTGCTTCCTACAGTAATCTCATATTGCTGAAACATTATAATCACATAAACACAGTTTCCACATGCTAATTCTGCATTTGTTTTGATTCGGTAAGCACATTTTAATGGCATTAGCACAGATTCTCTGTAGACTGGTGTGGGAATCATTTCATTGCCATTACATTACAATGTGAGATTAGAGCAACATTAAATCCAGATTGCTGTGACATAAAATTTACCAAAAAAAGCAAAAAGAATGGCTCAATAGGTATTAACTGTATCCAGAAAAAGTTAAACACAGCTGCCATTTAGAAAAAAAGGCTGCCCTGGCTGCATCAAGAGCATTTTACGTGGGTCTTTCCTTTATAACCACACAGTCCTGGGAAATGTGACACAGCACAGGCTTACTATATATTTACAGATGGAGGAAATGTTTTGAGCATTCAATTCTAGTTTGAGCAACCCCTACAGAGCATGGAAAAGCCACTAATTAGAAATATATGACACATCTGTAGGAAATTACTATTAGTTAGTCTATGCGACGTTATCTCACAGTGAGATAACATGAGTAACCACATGTAAACATTTTGTGACAAGGGAGAAAGTTAGCAAGACAAAGGAAGAGGAGAGGCAAGGGTAAGAGAACACGTGTAGACTGTGTCAGGAAGAATTTTAAAAATTAACTTCTTTTTCTCTTCCCCCATATTTCTGCCAATGCTGTAGAGGTTTACAGAGCGGAAGGAACTCAGTATTGCCCGCTAAATACTCCCCGTTCTTCCTCTTCCCCACCAGACATGCAAGCTTTCTAACTTCTCCAACAGATGGAGGCCAGATCTACTTTACCTTCTTCATAAATATATTCACGAGTGCTAATTACAGTGCAAACACGCCTGAAACCCAGCACTCCCTCAGACACAGACTTCAGTAAGCACGGCTTTTTTGCTCATGCATGTTGTCAGGGAAGCACAGCTACAGGGACTGTGGAGCAGAGCTTGCCACAGCTGGGTGGCTGAGGGCAGGAGGACAGAACTTGCATTTGCTCCAGGATAGATGCAGACTCACCTGTCATTCAGCCCAGCAATTCCCTGGGCGTCAGCCTCCACAAAGGTCTCCAAGGCCTGTGACACTGTACTCATACACAGGCACTCTCACACCATCATTAGTTTAGGTCACATGAGGTAAAAATGCATCTTATATTGCTTTTGGGTTATTCTGCCCAAGAAACAGAATTTGAAAATGAGTGGAAGTACTGAAAAAATTAAGGTTTCTCAGCAAATCCCTGTCTCTTCTGTAGAAATGGCAGATATGCTGCTCTGAAGGGGACAGATTATTTTCATTAAGTCATAAATGTTCTTCCCTGTCTTTGAATTGATACTGGTCATAGGTGGCATTGGTCTTTTTCCTCTCCCAAAATGCAGCTACGAGATCACCATGATTTGCTGAACTTCAAGCCAACTCAAAGCTTTGCATCCTAAGGAACGTGGGAGATTTTTATGCCTTGAATAAAGCTCTTATGAGAAAGAAAGGAACGCTTACAGTGCCCCTCTCCTACACAAACTCCTGCCTAACCCCACAGAAGCACAGGCTGCAGCTCTTCCCTCAGTGGGGCACCTGCACTTTCACACTTTTGGGTGGCTGTACCTCCATGCAGCATGCATACAGTCCTCATCACTTCAGATGTGCAAGCTCTCAACTGGGTAGAAATTGGCCAACAGATTCAAAGCCCAGAGAACTCTTGGGGGAAGTATTTAAAAAGCATCATCTACTCTACCTTGCCACATTTTTTCATGGAACACATTATTCTGGAAATACGCAGAATAGTGGGTTAATGTTGTGGCCTTCAGCAACCTACCTCTGGTCCCCAAACCATTCAGAAATGTATTTCCTTAAGAAGCCAAGCTAAAAGAAATGCTAAATATTGCTTTTCACTAAATTTTCTATACATGGTTTGAGCAACCAAAAAACCTTTACACTACAGAAGTGAGAAGGAATATTAAAAGTAAGACTTTATATAAGGTTACAGTATGTGCTATGAAAAAAAATTAGGAGAGCTTTAACCAAGCCTTATATAATCTGACTATGATAAAGAGAAATCCCACCAAAATATGCAGGTACACACACTCCACATAAGCTACATTGCTTGAGTGGCACTGTCAATGATCTACAACCTAAAAGCAAAGTCACTTAAAGAGAAATGTAAGCACTACTACACATACGCGAAAGGCAAATATATTGACCTCCAAAAAACACACTCAGATAAGGAGATGGGTAAGCAAGAAGCAAAACTTTTAAATGTCTATGTGAAAGGTAAGAGAAAATTCTTACAGCGGCTTCCCTCTGTGGCTCAGCTGGTGGCAGACAGACCTTCCAGCTTTGCAAGGCTCGAGGGTCACGTTCCAGCTCTAGCCAGGCTTTGAGCCAGGCATCGCTGAACCAGACTGCTCCCTCACAGCTGAACTGCCACACCAGGACAAGCACAGTGCCTCATACTGGTCTCGCAGGGTGGACAAACCTTTGGTATCAAAGCAAGTACGTGGTATTTGCCCCATGAAGCAGAGTCTAAGTCACTCTGCATATAGAACTTTGCACAATTTTTTTCCAATTTGGTTAAAGTTTAGCTGTTGTGACCAGAATGGTCAGACTTCTATTTTACCTTATTTCTGTGCAGATAAAATTCTCAAAATCTAGGCTTCTCTGAGCAAAGTCACATTGAAGTTTCTCTTCCTCAGAGAGATCTGAGACCAGCATACCCCTAAGTGTTTTTTCATTAACATCTCCTTTAAAAGAACTTCAGGGGATTTTACATTTTGGGCAGTTTCCAAAATTACTCCTGATAAAAGGTCAGATAAAAATTCTCCTCCAGGGTCAAACATTACATTAATTATATTTTACATGCACACATAGTGCTTTTAGGCCAAAAATCAGAACTGAAGTCACATTATGCTATATGCAAATATGGGCTAAGTCCTGCATGTTGATACATACATTCATATTCTTAAGACTTAATGGAATCACATTTGCTTCTCATCGGTTCCGGGGTACAAGCCCATATTCTCTTTCTTGCTAGGACAACAAGATGTAGGAAAAAATTCTCCTTTTCAGGAACACATATCCAGCCTTCCTTCCTGCTGAATTTCGAATTTGAAACAAGCATACATCTCACTCTACCCTTTGCTGTTATTCTCATTGATTTCTCTCTGCTTAAGGTCACATACACATATTTTCACATGTGCTTAAACATTTCAGTTAGCCTGCTGGGTGGAGCATTATCACTCACTTGTACAGTCTCACAGAGCCACACCAAATCACTCTATGATCTTTACATGCAGAAATGCACCATGCAAATCTAAGCCATGGATGAGTGATGTGCATTACTACCTCTTGATCAAGACTGAATATTACTATCTAGAAAAACAGATGAATGAATCCCGGTGTCAGCTCAGCCACAGAACACACCAGTCACTGATCCACTGAGACCTGTAAAGCCATGCATGCCGGAAAAGAGCATGGGGATTGGCTTCAGTGTCTCATTCAATATCACGGACTGCAGAAACTGAAATAAGCATGGGCTTCCAGAAAACCACCTTCATTACTAGGGAGTGATGAGCTTAGATGCACAGAACTAAATTCAGTGTTCCATTACTGTTAACAACTGTATCACAAAACCTGCAACCAATCTGAATAGCTAATAGGAAAAAATACCCTGAAAAAAGCCTTTGGACTATGGCTCTTCTCTATGGCAGTGTCAGGAAATGGAAGCTGTATGTCCTTCCCAAGTCCACTTGTACTCTGAAGAAATGAGCCCACACAAGAAAAGTTAATGTGAGTGAAGGGAAAGCTCAAAGCTGATGAGTGTAACTCAAGGAGTGTCTTTTACCTTAGAGACTGCCTTTACCTGACTGCCTTTACAGTTTGCATGCTTTGTCAGTGGTTAGACACAATGACCTCTTGCTTATACAACTCCTGTTGTTTTTAAGTTCTTACCCCCATCTGGGTACAACAGTGGAACGTTAGGAACAACCAACACACACAAGATGACAAAACTGTCAGGTCTCCTACATACCCTTCTGTTTCCTTTCCAGGTATTGCTGAATCTGTCAGTCTGAACCAGAACTGGACACAGAACCCTGCCACTGTTCTGCCTTTTTGTATCACGGAATTTCTGGAAGAAGATACAAACTCAGTATTTTTGTCCTGGTAACTATTATCTGTTTTTCAAAAAGTCCTTGCTACCCAGTCTAAAGTGAACAACAAGGAACAAAGTCCTGCAATAAAGCTTACAGAACACCAGAGTTCAAGCATTAAAACCAGTTGAAGATTTCCAGACCCATCTGAAAATGACCCATCTACCAAAAGGTCCACGAATCACAGCAAAAAAAGAGGTAAATTCCTTTCATTTGATCACTAATCCTCACTGTAGCAACTCTGGACAGGGCAAAGATAACCATGGGATAAAACAATCCTCCTTGCACATTTTGAGGAAAGAAGTGAGACCCCAGAAGAGCAGAAAAAGGGAGTAGGTCAGTAGGTAACATACCATTCTTTGATCCTCCCTATTCCACAAAAGTTACTTCAAGAAAAACCCTGTGGCTTTGGCTACACAAAAGTAGGGTTTCAGAATATCTTTGAGAAGAGTGCTTCTACATATTTCCGAGATCCATGTAAAAAATTGTGATTTACTTAAAGCTATCATCTAAGAGACTATGGTGGTGGCCTTTCCTCTTACTTCCTTTTTATCTGAGTAGTTAAGTACTTGTGAAACATACCCCAGCTATTGTTAGGATAAAATGCCTTTCTTGGATTATTACCAACATGCATATTACTAGCAGACCAAGGACATGGCCACTGCTTAGAAAATTCTGAGGAAGCTTTTTAATTTGTGACCAGAAAAATTACATTAAAGTGGGAAACCTACCCTACCAGTTTTGAGAAGATGTAATTTCTTCTTAGAACTAGAGGGACAGGATACTCCCTTTCCCTTTCAATACAGCTGGCAATCCAATTCTCCAGAAATGCAAAAAATGTTAAAAAGTTCAAAAGTGCTCTGAATCAAACCAGGGACTTGAACCTTAGGTTTCCACAGTTCAGATGGGTCTCTAATCCTCCCTATACCAGACAGGTGGCCAGTCTGATGCAAGAAGAAGTCTCACTGTTTTCATGAACCTTAAGAAGTCTTGGGTTCATCTAACAAAAAATGAATTTGTTCGGTATTTCAAGTCTTGAAAGATGGGAAAAACATTTTAGATCAAGTGAAATAAGGAAAAAATTTCACAGAATGTTCAGAGGAATAGTCCTTTAATAAACACAGAACTCACTGGTGCCATATGCTTCACTATATACTGATTTTTATGTGTGAGAAGCAAGCTGATGGCTCCCTAACCACAGAGGGAAGCTGTGACACTTGTTCCTGCTGCACCATGCATTAATTTAATAAGTTAGCACTGGTCACCTACATGAAATATAATTAAGCATCTGAATGCCATTGTTGCCACCTTTGATTATAACTATGAAATTGAATGTGATGATGGTGACAGGATGGCAAATATTATGTCTGGTAAATTCCAAAACATGAGAGGCATTTATAATAATAAATGACACTTATGTAGTCTTTCATAAAACAATCCCAAAGTACCTGACAAAATGATACAAAACCACCTATTAGAAGCATCGCTTCACCCATCACTGAAACACAGCCCCCAGCAGAAAGAAGGCAACAACCTTTAAACACTGCAGAACATATTATGACAGAGGAGGGTGAATAATGTATCCAGTGTAAAGCAGAAGGGAATTCTAGACAAGCGAAACAAAATTTCCCAAATGTGACCTCCAGCTAAAAATTTGTTTCATTCAAAAACAGTCACAAGCCTCTAGCATACAGAAGACACCACCCTTAACAACAGACACCTGAAGAAAAGGATTGTATTTACAGGTATATTAGAGATCATCTATACATCACCAACAGGACCTCTATGCTTCAACTTTTGACCAAACTAACCACAATACAAGACCTGCTGCAGAGGAGTTGCCAAAACCCAAGGCCACTGCCCAGCACTGACTTTGCTACCATGCAGAAGCACACTTGGCAGGGGGAGCTGAACCTCCCTCGCTCAAATTCAGCCTCCCCTCCGCAGCTCACCGAGCCGGTGCCAGGGGAGCAGGGAGCCTGCTGCCTCTGTGTCTTGGAAAGGGCAGCACGCCCCAGGCCACCGAGAACACGCATGGTGTAGGAATTCCAATAGGGCACACAGGCAAATCCGGAGCTTTGCTGCTGAGGCTTGACAAGCTTAAGCAACTCTGGAAGCATCTTGCAGAGGGCTGCTAGTGCTTCCAGATGGAGAGGCAGCTGAAGGCAGGCTCTGAAGGTCCCAGTTTTGGATTGAGGCATTTGTTCCTTCACAGAGACACCCTCGGGAACTGTCGGGAGAGCAGTACTAGAGAGGACGTAGTTCCAATATTTAACTTGTTATGGCTGTACAAATATTAAATACCAGCACTAATAATAGCAGCGTAGCTGTACTCACACAGTGAAGCCGCCTGAGCTCGAGGCTTACTCTGCTGGTAACTATCATCTGGTGCGGTAATATACGCTTTTGCAGAGAGGAGCTGCTCGTCCCCTCACACTCCAGACGTGCCGCGGGGCGCCCCGCAGGAGCCCTGCCTGACCCAGCACCGCCGTCCCGGCCACCTCCGCCCCTCGTCCCGCAGCCGCCCCCGCGCCGGGGCTGAACCGGGTGGGCCGGGCCTCGCCGCAGCCTTGACCCGCGGCCCGGGCCCCGGCACGGCCCTGCGCTCCCCGCCCGCCTCAGCCCCGAGCACCGCCAGCCGCTTCCCGCTCTCCCGCCGCGGGCCTTCCCGGGCTAGCAGCGGAGCGGGCGCAAGCCGCTCTCGCCCCTCAACTCGGGCCAAGTTTCCCGGCCCGGGCTCCTTGTCGGGCCGAGGACACCAAAGGCTAGCCCCGCATGGCTCTGGGCCACGGGAGGTCGCGGAGCGGCTCCGCAGGCGCTCCCCGAGCCCCGCTCGCTCACCCCGCGGGGCAGACTCTCCGCCGGCAGCACCGTACCCCGCAGGGCCCCGGCTGCCAGAGAGCCGCGACCGCCCCGAGCGGGGCGGGACTTCCCGGGGACGGGAGCGAGTGGTGGAGCAGTCTGGGGGTGGCAGGGAGTGCGGAGCCCGGGGTGCCGGACGGGAGAGCGGGAGAACGGCGGGGGAGGGAAGCGGTGCCCCTCTGCCTCCCCGCGGGGACCCGCCCAGCTCGCTGCCCGCTCCCCGGCCCCAGGAGCGAGAGGCAGCAGTGCTTTGTGTCATCCTTGGCTCCTACTACGAATGAGAGTCGGTGCCTGTGAGCATCCTGCCTGTCCTTGTGCGTACCCCCTGTTTACACAGGGAGCAGGCTGGAATCCACTGAGTCATTTGGGGGGGGCGTAGGGGGATGGGAGTTTGTGCTGAGTGCTTGGGCTTGCAAGAGGCTGTGTTTTCTAATCTGCCCTTGCAATACAAATAGGAAGGTTAAAGAGGCACTGCCCGGTATCTACAAACAGGATGACAATGTCCGATTCTGAAAGAAAGTGCAGGTCCAGAGTATGAAATAAAAACACAGCTCACACCAAGTTAGAATCACAGAATCATTAAGGTTGCAAAAGACTACTGAGATCACCGCATCCAACCTTTGACTGAACACCACCACGTCAACCAAATCTTGGCACTGCCATGCCACTTCCCTGGGCAGCCCATTCCAATGTTTTTTAACCCTTTCAGTAAAGAAATTTTTCTGATGAAGAATACACCTTTAGAATCCTTTACCGAGGATCTCAAAAGTGTCTTATTTTCCTAAGGCTCGCAGCACCCAGTGTGGTACTATTCCATTTTACAGAAGGGTAAACATGCTGTCAACATGACTAGCAAAGGCACAGGGGGCAGAACTTCTCTAGCCCCCACACATAGCCAAAGCTGCAGCAAAGTCACCCAGTTCATTGTGGGGACATATTACCTGAAGTCAGAAAGTGGACCTCAAGCTTTTCTGGGAGAAGTACTTACTCTTTTCATTGCTATCTGTTCTACTTGACTCTTCCTTGTTCCCATTTGTAGCAGGCTGGGGCCAGCACTGCAGCATGGTGCCTGCAAATGGATTCTTGTGTGCCTGCCTTTAATGTGGCCTGGGGGAGATGGATCCTAGCTTTTATTCAGATCCCAGATAATCCTGTGATGCAGAAAGTGAGTGGGCAAAACTGGGAATGAAAGCCAATGCATGGTGATGCACAGGCCGTTTATCATCTATCTTACAGTGAAGGACAAAAGTGGAGGTAGTGGATGAAAAATGAGGATGGTGCTGAAGTAAACAACTTTAGAGAGGTAGGAGGTAAGAGAAAGTTGTTCTTTTATGAAAGTGATGGAGAAATTAAATTTTGGCTTAAAAAAAAAAAAAAGAAAGAAAGAAAGAGAAAAAAGGCGTTTTGAGAATACTAGACCTGAGGGTTAGAGTCCACAGTGACTGCTGATATTGGTGTGTGAGGGCTCAACCTTTAGGATCTAAACTAAGGGAAATTACTGCCCAGTAAGGGAAAGTAAAGAGGAAGACAGTGACGCAAGTGAAATGCTTGGGATCTTTTGAATTAGCATCCAGTCACCAAGAATATGCAGTAGTGATTAATACAAATAGATGGCTGAAGCTAAGTTGCTGGGATGGTTCCAGTTGTCCTTGTCACTTGTTTTTATTTGCTTCTCATATGAAGTCAAGTGAGTAGGGGTCCTGCAAAGATTAAGTGGATATATGAAGGCCTGTCATTTCTAATGCCTTGTATTTCAACATGTTCTTACTGCTGGGCAGTCAGTGCAGGAGAAATTATGTATGAGAGCTATGTTAAAAATAGTCATGCAATGCTTTATGGGACGTCATTTGTCACTGGCCATATCCAACCTGTTTTGAAGATTTGTGATGAATTTTACATAATGCCTGCACTTCTACATCTTTTGTGTTTTAAAATATACAAGAAGTATTAAAACTTGGGTAGGTACAAAGTAAAACCATATTCAATCTGCATTTTTACACATGCAGAATGAGCTTCTGTTTAAAGCAATCTTCACTATGTCCAAAGCAAAGTAAGATACTATATTTTTTATTTCCTTCCTTTCGAAGTCCTTGACTTCAACCTGCTACAAAACAGAGGCTTGTAAACATAAAGTAATGAGACTGCCTCTTTCAGACCAAATGCATACCAAACAGTGAAAACAAGTCAGCAGCTGGCAGAGTCTATACATATGACACTGTGTGTCACAATTTAGGTGATATACAACTTTATGTAATGTATCTGTCATTTGTATCCACTTTCCAAGTCTGAAAACCATGATGCAGGCGTTCTAGAAATATTGAATTGGTTACCAGGTTAAATGGTTCATGAAACTGAGGAATCAACCCACCACCTTTGCCCCCCAAAGCCTCTCAGCTATACAAATAGCAGTGACAACTGTCAGTAACATCACATGCTAAAGTATCCAATTTGTACAGTTCAGAAACAAGAAGTAGTTTACTATTAAAAAAAAAAAAGTCTTCTGTATTTTGCCGGGTCTGCACTAAAGCAAAGCTTGATGTCAGTAGCTTTTGTAGAAGTTAAATCATGCCTGTGCTTTTGTCCACCTCAATCATGGCATGACCAGAAGGAGCACTGAAGCCAATGTTTGTTCCATTTGGGACACTGTTGTAAACTCTCTCCACTGTTTAACAGCAGACACAAAATAAGGACAAAATACTTGCAGTGCTTGATCTCAAGTAGCATGTCTTCTCTTTCCAAAGGTGTATGAAGAAGAGAGCAGACCGATAGTTGCAACATCAGGCCAGGGTGACCAGGGGAAAGTGCTCTCAAGGGTCCATACCCAGAGGGTACATAGGTCCCAAAACCGGGTGGGTTTTCCCAGAGCAGAGAGGCTGTGAGAGCCACTGCCACCTGGTTAACTATGGAAACAGCTGAGCCATTACAGTGGTACCATGGGGAGCAGGACTACTGAGACTGAGTGATCTCTTCCAGACTGAAACCTTCTGCTAGGAGCTCAATTACTCAGGTGATATAGAAGATAGAAAAAACATGCCATGTTTTATTTTTACTCAGAGAACAATTGGTAATGTTTACACTAGCTTAAATGCAATATTTTTCTTCTTTTATACAAGCCCTTTTTTGGGGGACTATGGTAACAGTAAAACATTGTAGCATTCATTAGGCCAGCTTGGCTGCCCAGGGAAGTTGTGGAGTCACCATCCCTGCAGGTATGTAAAAGACATGTAGATGTGGTGCTTAGGGACATGGTTTAGTGGTGGGCTTGGCAGTGTTAGGTTAATGGTTGGACTCAATGACCTCAGAGGTCTTCTCCAATCCAGAAATTCTGTGGTTCGGTGATTCTAATGTAACAGGAAAACCAGACAAAATCTCAGGTACAAGCAAGCACTTCTTCAGTATCAATCTGTATATGAGTTTTTCTTCTGTTATGATTCAAAGACAGAAAATTCCAGTTTGCTATTATAAAACTTAGTGACTGAAGGCCCCAGATTACTATTACTCCTTTTCAGAAAGATAGTAAGCACAGAAAGGAAAAAGAGGCAAAATGTGATTTAAGCAGTATTCGTGCAAGGGCCTTTGCAAACATAAGCATTTGCATAGGTTGCTGAGAAATGGGAAGGGAAAGTGTCATTTGCGCACATGCACAATATAATCCACAAGTTGGTAGGATGAATAAATAGGAATTCCAGAGCATGAAAACCACTGCAGAGATAATTCATTCAGCAAGGCTAAAATAAGAAAAATTTAATCCTCCAAGGAAACCCTTTATTGATCATGCTCTTTCCAAAGGGATTCCATGAACTTAGAGGGTTAGAAAGAATAATTTGCTTGTCAATCTGGTGTATGCATATTGCTCTTAAGTGACAGAACGACAGACAGGATTCCTTCTATGCATGCAGGACATGAATTGTATGAGAAGTACAGTTTTAAAATCAACCATGACTGTTTGGAAGGGACTTCAGGTATTACTTTTTCTTTAGGAAATGGAGGTTTTTTTGATTAAGTGTTATTCAACGATGACAGTGACTTTTTTTTTGAAAATTTCTGAGGTACTGAAGACGTAGGTACTAGTCTTTAAATACATAGTATTTAAATAGAAATAACACAAAGCTATTCATTAACAGCAAAAGTAAATATGTCTCTGGAGGCAAAAGGCAGAACAGTGTTGACTTTGACTAAAGACTTACTTAATCCTACATTCTTAGTTATTACTTGGGTTAGTGGAGGGTATTTAGAAAAAGCCAGGCTAGGCTGATCATTAAGAAAGTTTGTAGAATTCAGCTTAAAGTTATTTCAGGATACCATTGAATTCAATTCTCTCAGCACCTTCATCTGTTTTTCTTTCGACTAGGCTAGAAACTCTAAGCAGCTAGTATGATGGTACCTCTCCTGTTATCTTGTTGATTAATATTTTAGGAGCTAAGTACTTTCAAGCTTTTGTTTGATCTGAAAAAGAATTTTTTTTTTCCCAGAGAGGAGTATGCAGACAAGTATTCCTGGGAGTCTGCAAGGTTCTGAGGTGTTTTCAGCAGAAAGTGCATGTTCACACTGTGTTAAGAGAAAGTTTTCAAAGACATGTATGTAAGTTAACTGGATCTAGATGACAAGTGACTACACAGACTTTTAAGAAAATGACACATAATCTTAAACTGCAGGTGTCTTACTGTTGATGATGACACAGTAGAAGAACAGAAGGAGAGAAATGAAAAGGAACAGAGAAGAGGAAAAGTTCACTGACAGAGTGGAAGATAGGCTGATGGGGCAGTTTGCATAATTTATAAGGGTCTGCTGGTCAAAAGCAAATGACTTCTAAATAAACATTTCCAGCGCTTTTCAAGAAACATTTTTTTTTACAATGCAACAAAAAATAGAGTAAATTTTGCTGTTTCACTCACTATTATTCATTTGAACATCATTTAATAGTACTATGTGAAGGAAGTTTTGAAACAACTGCTGCTTTGTTTCCAGCTGAGTAGTAGGATGACTTCATTCAGTAGCACAAAATTCAAGCTTATTTCTGCTGGTGATCAGTGATAACACACATGACTAAACCAAGAGTTGTCACTTCAGCCTGCCACTTTACCTTCATTTTTTTTGATAAATCCCAAGAGCTGCAGATAAATGACTTTGATACCATCTGTACTTGCAATTAGTACCAAAGTTACAAATATGTTCATGTGGATGTAGTTGAGGGCAAAACTTGAGGCTGCTAGATTTCAATTCACTGTACAAACACAATTTCTTCCAGTTATTTGACACCTTTTAAACTTTATGTCTTTAATGAGAGAAACTGAGAATGAGAAAACTCCTTAATGAGAGGAATTGAAATGGAGATGGCTCTACAGGCTCAAAGTAAGCCATAAAGGGAGGCTAGACTGTTTTGTTTTCCTACTAACCCACTGGATCAAATCCTATCTCCTTAAATCAGTTCCCTACCTCCCATTTCTTTATTGGAAACACGATTTGTTCTTTATTCGCCTCAGATTTCCATTGCTTAGGAAAAGGGCTCTGAAGGTCACAAGACTGCTTATGTTTAACAAAAGATAAAATTTGGCTTACAAGCCTTTGGTTTGTTTTCTTAAAGCACATTTTTTTAAACTTAAATGTTTCACTGTTAATTTGGGCACAGGAAGATGCTATAAGTAGTGTTCTTTAAACTTAGAAGTGAATTTAGGAGCATGAGATCAGGTCTTCTATGCCCCATTCTCTAAGAAGGCTTCTTGAAATTAGTGAGAACACTGCCCTTGTTCTGTCCAGATGGTTATTGAATTATGAACATTATTTAATAGAAGATACAACTGATGGCAATTTAGAAGCATATGAAGTTAACATGAGACATTCAGGCTGCAATCCAAAGTGGAACAGATGGATCTGAAACTGGTTAATGCTAGATCAAGGAAAGCTCAAGTATTTGTACTTATTAATACTCTCTGGGCTACCCTGGTGATCATGATGCACCCATTCATGCTTTAGCTTGTCTGGACTCTGCACTAAGGTAGCCCGATCCAAGTAACTACACCGTCAGCAGATGAGTTACCACACAATGCCTTTAACCATTTCCCTCTTGAGTAAAACTTTTATAGTTCTGACTCCAGCCATTCACATGCTGGAAGTCTTATTTGTGAGGGCTTCTTTCTGTAAACTTATGTTACTTGTCTATTTTTTTCAGAAGCCGAGTTTCTTTATTTTCCCTTCTTGCAGCATGGCCACCTGCTACCACTTCAGCTTTAACTGCAACTTCTTGATCTTTTATTCTCTCTTGTTCACTTACTTGTTGTTTTCACCTGTCTCTCTAAGTAATAATAAGCATACATCTTTCCATGCTTCAGTGTCCAGCTTCTTGCTCTGCTCTATCTTCTCAGTTTTTGCTCTCTGTCATGGCTCAT